>CM059281.1:10187625-10195125 GCA_030347295.1 Setipinna tenuifilis
TCATGTGTTGTTCTGTAGTTCTTACACTTCAAGGCCCATTACAAAACTCACACTGTCAATTTCAGGTCACTGATAGCGACTCATCTGTAGAGAAGTTTCCTCTGACCATCCCGCCCCTGTCCAAGCGGCTAAGTATGGACCAGAGTGAAGAGGACGAGGACGAGGATTACCTGTAGGCCAATCCGAGTGGCCAGGAGCGCTCACACTCAGAGGCCATCTTTCCTTTCCTGCATGTCTGCAGCTCTCTCTAAGGCATTCTGCTTTACGTAGGTCAAAGCCGAGGGCAAGGACTAACTATATCTACTCTTCTTGAAGTTCAGAATTTTATATATATATATATATATATATATATATATATATATATTTACCCCTACACATCCCTTCCCTAAATAAATAAACAAAAAAAAATAATAATAATAAAAAATAAAAAAATAAATATATATATTTACCCCTACACATCCCTTCCCTAAATAAATAAACAAATCAAAACACTAACCTTTCCTGAAGATTTCATTTAAATGACTCTGACAAATAGCAGTGGGTTTCTGTGCATGGTCAGGCGTGTATTAGAGCTTTGTATTATATATTATATATTATATAATATTATATTATATAATTATAATATTATATGTATTATGTATTATATATTATATATTATAGCTCAGCCCTCGGCTTCGTGTCTGTGGCTGAACCTCAGGCGTGGCGATATCCACTACCAACCCCACTTCCACTCCTGTTATATTATTTAAATATTTTGTGTTTTTCCCACATCTGAGTTTTGCAGTAAATTGAGGATTGTAATTTCAGTGCCACCTACTGGTTGCTGTGAGGTTTTTTTTTTTCTTACTCTCTCAGACCTATTTTGAGGCTTATTGATCGATATAGACAGAGAACACAAGGTTATTTCTAACCTATAGGTTATGAGAGTATTTTAGTAATTTAATTACATACATACATCACAAACACCAACATCTCAAGCTCAGCATCTTATTTCCTCAACCTTGCAGACTCTTCCAATGTCTTAGTTTGCACTAATTAAAAGAAGGCTCATGCCAGGGACTCAATGCCATCAACAGCCAGTCCAGCCATGGGCAATTCTTCATTGTCTGTAGAACAACTCAGCCAGCCGGAACTTGGAGTTCCTGGGCCAGCACTGTGGGCCAGCTCAGTTGGCTTACCTGGTGACACATTTTCATCACCACCAGAGGGCAGCACAACGTGGCCCACAGACCCATAGACAAGCCTCGCTCAATGGGGGGGAGGGATCCCAGAGAGTACAGTCATCCCATGCATTCTCTCAAACAATATACATACATTTTTGAGTAAAACTAAGGAAATACAGCCTTTAGTTCTAAATTAAATTAAAGCAAACACACACACACGCATATATATATATATATATATATATATATATATAGTATATAGTTTTTTTCTTATCACACTTAAGCTTTAATCACCTAGCGTGTCACATGGACCACCAATTAAATGCTATGAAATAATGTGATTATAACACTACATTGTTACTGTCACATTTGAATTGCATCTTGGAAGGTAAACAGAAAACAAAGAAAGTTCAGAGGTAGATTGCTTTTGTTTTTTATTTTTTTTATTACACATAGAAACACACAATCTTACACTTGTCTAAATACAGCTGTTTATTGGACACATTTGTATAGCGATATTATATAAGTTTTATAATTATTCCAAAATACGAGACTAATCGTCCAAGTCGAAGGGAAAGGCTGTAGAAGAGGATAGTCGACACAATATGCACCATACAGAATTAGACATGTTTGTACAGAACTATTGTAATGCCCCCAAGATTTTTTATTTTCTTTCACACACTCCGATAGATTGTTACAGCCTTACATATGCAACCATCTCCTGAATGACTGGCATTCAACCATAGGAATTGATAAACAATTTATTGTGTAAATCCATACATCGTTTGTTTCAACGAAATGAACTTGGACACAAATCGATATTTAGTGAAACCTACTGTGTTTTGTCACGCTTTTGCAATTTCAAATAGTCAACTAATATTAAGCTGTAATTTGTAATTTTGAGCCTTAATTGCCTATGCAGCCATCTTGAAAACATGCAATGTTTCACTGTCTTCTCTTGTGACTTAAAAGGCTTTAATGACTTAAAAAATAATTTCCATCGATGCCCAATTGTTTTGGAGCTGACTTCATCTACATAAAATTCAGAATCTGTATAAACATGTATTTATATTTATGTACATACACTGTTGAGTCACACGGACAAGCCTGAAAACAGAAAACTAAGGAAGTTTGCTTTCATTTTCTCATGGATTGGAGCTAAGGCAAACCAGAGTTGCAGTGTTTATTAAGTTTTAAAAAAAAAAACAAACACTGATTTTGATGAAGAGATGAAATGAAAAAAAAGTAAAGCTAGTTTTTTAAAAAAAAAAAAATTAATTTGAAATGTATTAGGATGAAGGAGGCAGTTATGTGTGTTTGAATGTACATATTACTTTACAGTTGTCCCCCCCCCCCCAAAAAAACAAACAAAAAACAAACAAACAAACAATTAAACAAAAATGTTTTGAATGACAAGAGCATTTCAGTCTCCCACTGGTGGGCTGGGGAATCTGAGGTTTGTTACAGTGGCAATTTGACACAACACAGTAAGCATCCTGCTAGTGAAGGCGTGACAGTAGGTTGGGTATGGGAGTGGGAGTCCTGATGTTAAATATAAGGGCGGGTGTTTGTGTGGTAGTTTGGAATGACTGGCAGTCAGCACACAAGGCCTGTGATATAAGAAGCATTTTTGGCAGTCAGGTCACCCCAACAAGCCTTACACACACACACACACACACACACACACACACACTCAATGTGCAGGTATGGTCTGACTTTTGCACACCCATATATGATGCAAAAAAAAATATATAAACGATGCATCCAAACACAACAATGTGTGGTCAACTCTTGCTATTTTTTTTTGTTCACATTCAGTTATGGACTGAAAAAAAACAAAACAACCACATCCATATCATTAAAGTTTAGAAATCTGATACCTCAAGTTGAAGTGCGTACACAACTAGATAATAGACATCTGGATATATATATATATGATACTCTGCCTTATAAGCATACACACCCACAACCACACCCACACCCACACACTCACCCCTCCTCCCCAACATGGCAGTCCTATAGCTAGTCTCTTCTCTTGGCGTGCTTTTCCATTACTGAGTATCTGTGTGTGCCTTTGCATTTACACTGCTGTTTCCAGGAAGTAGAGCGTATGCGTGTGTGTGTGTGTGTGTGTGTGTGTGTGTGTGTGTGTGTGTGTGTGTGTGTGTGTGTGTGTGTTCTTCTTGGCTAGGCTTCTAGGTAAGGCTGGGGCAGACAGAGGGATTGTGAGCTCAAGGCAAAGCATGTTATAGACTCACAGCCGTCTTCCACATACACACACACACACACACACACACACACACACACACACATGGTGTCATCTATATAGTGCTCCATTGGAATACTTTTGTCAAAAATACTAATGATAGCGTTGTATTTTGTGTGTGTGTGTGTGTGTGTGTGTGTGTGTGTGTGTGTGTGTGTGTGTGATAGTAGGTTAGGAGGACTGCTAATAAGTATATGACATGTTAGATAACAGATAAAAAAAAAAAACAAATGTGTGATTCAGACCATCAGATAAGGATATCTGTAGCAGAGGATGGACCACACTGACCAACCCACCCACATCTAGAAAGGGCCGCCTGGCCCTGTTTTTAATTTTCAGCTAAAATACCGAGTGTATTCTTATGAAGTCTGATAAAATTGTAGCATGTTTGGTGACCTATCTGACCACAGTAGCATGTTTGGTGACCACATCTGACCACAGTTGTTTTCCAGAGATAGACTTCAAGCTTTTTAGACTTCAAATCACACGACCTTACAAGAAGGTCAAAATCTTCACTTAATGCTGAAAGGAGGTCCACGTAGTCTTTGATTAAAAACTGAGCTGAGTGTAGTTTGGCAGCAACAGGCTACGAATTCCAAACATCTTCTTCAGTTATCAGCCTATGAGACACAATGACGTGTGATAGAAATGTGAGTGTGAGTGTGAGTGTGTGTGTGTGAATGTGGTGTGTGAATGAGTGTGTACTGATGTTGGTCTAATCTGTTGGGGGCATTTGAGTTTCACTAGAAACACCTACCCGGCTTTGTACCACACAAGACACACAATGTTTTTTTTTTTTAAATATGTCAACTGTTTTCACTGTGATAAAAGACACACCCACCAGCATGCCCTTTCCACCACCAAGCTATAACCATCTTACAACACAACCCTCTCCCCACCCATACACCCACCCATCCACCAACACACATACACACACACACACACACACACAGACCCAAATCGGGGGGGCTCAGTAGTCCTGGCGCTGGTATCCGGCCGAGCCGTCGAAAGCGTCGGTGCCGTTGGCCTGCTGGTAGGAGCCCGACCCCCCGCCACCACCACCACCGCCACCGCTGCCAGCCCCGGGGCTGCCCAGGTCGTCGGCGGCCGAGAAGGCGCTGTAGGGAGCGGCCCCCGCGTCCTGGCTCGGGTCGGTGTACTCGGTGGAGAAGAGCGCCGAGTCGGCGCCCAGGAGGTAGCGCTTGTAGGCCAGGAAGGACAGGCCCGCCTTCACAAGGGCCCCCCCGACAGGACACGGGGAACGGGTCGGAAGAGGGGGAGAGAGGAGGAGGAGGAGGAGGAGAAAGGGGAAGAGGAGGAGGAGGAAGAGGGTAAAAAGGGGGAGGGAGAGGAGAAAGAGGAGGAGGAAGAGGAGGAAGAAGAGAAGGGAAAGGAGGAAAAAAGGGGGTAGGTGAGCAGGAGATAGCGGAGAGGGAAATGTAAGGAGGGGAGAAGGAGGAGAGGAAAAGGAGGATGAGGAGGAAGATGAGGACGAAGGCAGGAGATAAGTGAGATTGAAATGGAGGGAGAGATGTGCGATTGTGTAGAGGTGAAGTGATGGACGGAACAGCAATACAGTCGTGAGAGGACAGCATGGTGAAGGTGGGGCAGGAAAGGAGATGGAGATGGAAATGTCAGACAGAAGACATGTTATTAGAGGGATGGAGGGGAAGAATGAAGGTGCAGCAGGAGCGTGTGGTTGTGAAGAAAGAGGAGAGGAAATGAAAGAATGACAAATGGAATAGAAGGAGATGAGGGACAGAAAAACAGAGATTAGAAGTTAGTTAGTAGGAAACTGAAGCAGGTTAAATTGGCACGTTAATGCAGCTGAGCATAGGCAGTTTTATTTCTTCTTTGGTTGTTTCACATTAAGTATGGAATTAGTATTGCACAGAAAGATGCTCTGATGAAGGGCAATGTAAACCACAGCTTTACGCAAGACACTATACTATACATACCCTGATTTACATTTCTATGTCCACACATTATAAGGCTTAAACTGTAACAAATACACGCATTAGCGCACTGTGCCTAATACATGCCTGACAATGTGAGCAGGCAGACACACACACATACACACACACACACACACACACACACACACACACACACATACACACACACACACACGCACACACACACACGCGCGCACACACACACAATCTCTCTTCCTTCTTTATTGGTCTTTAGGCACATGAATCTTTGTCTGTCTCGCACCACATCAATATATTGCTTCATTCAGCAGTTAACATTTCGATCTGTTCTTACATATATTTAACAAGTGCATTTCTCCTGTTCCTGTTAACCTGAAATAAATCCAGCTGTTGATCTTGTAACACTTATGCTTGTTTGGTTATTTGTGAAATCACAGTGCATAGCTGTCAGCAGCACAGAGACAGAACAGAGGAGTTTAATATTTCTTTGTGTTTGTGTGCTTGGGTATGTATATGTGTGTGTATATGTGTGCTTGGGTACATATGTGTGTGTGTGTGTGTATTTTTGTGTGTGTTGTGTGTTTATTTGTGTGCTTGGGCATATATATTGTACATGTGTATGTGTGTGTTTATTTGTTTGTGTGCTTGGGTACATATATGTGTGTGTGTGTGTGTATTTTTGTGTGTGTTGTGTGTTTATTTGTGTGCTTGGGTATATATTGTACATGTGTATGTATGTGTTTATGTGTTTGTGTGCTTGGGTACATACAGTATGTGTACGTGTGTGTTTGTGTGGACGCGCACACGTTTTGCATGAGTGAGTACACAAGAGCAGAAGTAAGCTGGTTAGAAAGAGGAGGGAGAGGGAAGAGAGAGTGATGCGGAAATCGAGAAAAAGAGAGAGAGAGAGCGTAACAGAAAGAGAAAGAGAGAGTGAGGGAGAGAGAAATAGAGAGAGAAAGAGAGGTAGAGGTGGTCAGATGATGGGGGGAGGGGGCTGTGGGGTGAACAGCTTGTTGTACTCCTCCTCGAACGACACGCTCCGGAGCTTCTCCAGGGCCATGAGCATGAGGCCGCCCTAAGGAACCCACATACGCACACATGCACACACACACACACACACACACACAGTAGTACAGCACACACGTCAGCACAGGGCCTCAGAAACAACACACACACACACACACACACACCGAACACACACCGAACACACACACACACACACACACACAGTAGTACAGCACACACGTCAGCACAGGGCCTCAGAAACAACACACACACACACACACACACACACACACACACACACACACACACACACACACACACACACACACACACACACACACACACACACACCAGTAGCACAGCACATGCATGCATCAGCACAGGGCTTAGGAACAAACACACACGCACACACATATACACACACACACACACACACGTAGTAGCACAGTGCACGCACACAAACACACACACACATACACACACACACACACACACACACACACACACACACACACACACACAAACACCACCACTATTGGCTCCAATACAGGCCTTCACACACCAACGTCCCAGACCCCAGACCCCAGCCCCAGCCTCTCCAAAACTTCCGTTCGCTTTCTACTGACTGTCTTTCTTGCATACATTGTTCATAAATGAGCTTTTCATTGACCAACAAACAGCTGTCATTGAAATGACTAAATACACTAAAGAAGATCAATAATCAAAACCTAATGACACATCATAACAGAAGAATGATTATGCAACACATCAAATAATGACTATGTCACACTACATCAACGTATAGTATATGGCCTAGGACTATTCAGCACATTTTGGCTTTTGGAAAAAACTCACTGGATACACTTTCGTTGGGCGCCAGGCTCCCTAGTGTCTCCAAATAAATGGGCACTCTCGTAAAAAAAAAAATGGACTGTTTTCCCTTCTTCTCACCTTGTGCATGTGTTTTTAACTCAACTGATCAGAGTAACCGGCGAATACAAAAGTAGTCATATCCACCGAGGTAAGTAAAGTCAGAATTTAACTTACTTACTTACTTACTTTTACTTAAGTGCATGTAAACATAGTCAATAAGTGAGGACACCTCCTCTGATTTTAAAATATCAGCGAT
>CM059281.1:10200125-10255125 GCA_030347295.1 Setipinna tenuifilis
GATAAAACACTATAAGCTACTGTAGTATATGTAGTAAACATATGTATAGTAGGAGAATATTACAGTATGCAATGACTGAGATATACTGCACTACTGTGCAGCTACACAAACTTTGCACGTAAGGTCTGTGGGCCACTTTGCGCCTTTGAAGGGTCTAACTGTAATGGCACCTGACTAACTATTTAGTCAAGACTCTCGTAAGTAGTCGTACCAGAGACCCCGACGTCGGCCAGCACGGCCTTCTTGCGGTCCTTGACGCTGCTGATCTGGGGGAAGTAGACGTCCAGCGCCAGGAAGGCCAGGCAGGACAGGAAGGCCAGCGTGCCCATGCCCACCGCGTAGTTGCAGGCGTTCTGGTTGCGGTTGAAGATGCAGTACTCCTCCACCTCGTTGGGCCGGTTCACGTAGCCCTCGTTGGCGATGCTGCCGAAGATGACGATGGCGAACAGCTGGACGTTGGAAACACGGGAGGGAGGGGTGAAAGGTGGAGGAGGGGCAGGGGGGGGGTTAACAGGTGAAAAGAGATAGAAGGAGGGAGGGGTGGAGGTGGTGAATAGCAGGTAAAAAGAGAGAGATGGAAGGAGGGGTAAAGGGAGGGGTAACAGGTAAAACGAGAGAAAGAGGAAGGGGTGAAGGGGTCAATAGCAGGGAAAAAGAGAGAGGAAAGAAGGGGAGTAACAGGTAAAAGAGAGAGAGAAAGAAGCAGGGAGGGGTGAAGGGTGAGAACACAGAGGAATGAAAGAAAAGAAATGATGAAGGGAAGAGTGGAGAAACACAAGTAGAGACAAACATTACATTACATTACATTACATTACATTGCAACTGTTATTGGAGCAATATGAAGACCAAAAATGCAAGCCATTTTACTCTCTTAGGATACTGACATGTAATGAAGTACCTTGCATGTGAAATAAGTGATTGAGTGAATGACAGTTCCCACAAAGTGTTTCTGCACTGTTACAAAAGTTTAACGTTTTACCCAAAAAATATCATGTCCATCATTAAATCATAAAAAAGAAGAAGTGAGCTCTTAAAACACAGCTTCAGGCCACACGAAATTACCATTTCTGCATTTCAAACCACCACCACCACCACCAACGCAACATCTGTCAGATCTAAACATGGCAGTGTCTCAGGTGGCCCTGAGAATGTTGAGTTGACAAGCCGACCACAAACGGCTAAAAATGTCAGTTCTCTACCAGCTTAGAGTTTAAACTTCCTCTTTCTTGTCTCACTCTGCATAAAAAAGTGAGAAAAGAAAAGAAAAAAAAGCTTGTGGTACTGAGCACAGAGGCCCACACAGTAGAGCCTGTCTTCCCATGATAACTATTTTCTCCAAATGGCCACGGGCGGGTTATATTCTGGAGTATAAGCTATGGCTCGGGCGGTGAGGGTGAGGTGTTATTTTCAGCTCGGTATCTTTAATCTTATTTAGTTCAACCTTTCAAATCGGCCTAGTCCAAGATTTGAGGACAGAACAGCCTATTACAGCAACTACTGCTGCCAAAACTCCTTCCCTCCGAGGAGATGGAAGAGATAGATTTTCATTTTAAGATTTGCCTGAGGAAACCCCCCTAAATCAGAATGTGCCAGATTGTGTGTGTGTGTGTATGTGTCTGTGTGTCTGTGCCTACATTTGCTGCTCAGCTTGTGTGAGTGTGTGCCAACATTTGCAGATTTTCTTGTGTGTGTGTGAGTATGTGTGTGTGTGTGTGTGTGTTTGCCATCTTCCCCTGCAGGCATCTGTTTGTAAACAGCGCTGTGTGTTTAGTCCTCTCTGCTTGTCTCCGTTCTCCCCCTCTGGGGAAGGGGGGGGGGGGGGGGGGGTGTAGGAGAGCCCACAGTGCAGAGGAAGTGTGTGTGTGTGTGTGGGTGTGCGTGCGTGTGAGTAAAAGAAATAGAAAGGGAGAGAGAGAGTGAGACAGTGAGTGTCTGTGGTAGGTAGCCCTGTGCTGTGCTTCCGCTGTGTGTGTATATATGTGTGTGGTTTGGGGGGAGGACACTACACTGGATTTGCACAGCTGTCCTGTCCTAACTAGTTCCCAGGTGACTCCACTCCTCCACAAACAACTGTCTGTGAGACAAAGCATCAAACACAGTAAGAGCCATGTACAATAAGCAGGAACATGTGAAACTCTGCGCCATCGAGCAGCCGACAGGTGCAGGGCTCCTACAAATCATGGGCCTTGATGTTTTGTTTTGAATACATGTAATATCTCTAAACGTGACTCCCTGTTTTCACATGTCTAATTATCTTTGGACAATCCCGATTATATCTGCCAATCCTCATCTCCACACACACACACACACACACGCACAGACTGACACACACACACACACACACACACACACACAGACTGACACACATGCACACACACACACACACGCACGCACACACACAGACTGACACACACACACACACACACAGCCTCTCCCCGTGTGATTTGTCTTTATCCTGTATCAGAATAAAACCCCTGGCTGCCTTCATATCTGCCTGGGCCACTGCCCCCTCCTCTGCCCCATGCGCAGTCATTAGACTGCCAGTGAAGGATCTTGGGGGTGGGGGAGTGGGGGGGGGGGGGGGGGGGGTGTTAGAGAGATGAAAGGGTGGAGTGATAAAGAGAAAGAGGGATGGAGTGTGTGTGTGTATGTATGTGTATGTTGGTGTGTGTTTGTGTGTGTACGTGTGTATGTATATGTGTGTGTGTGTTTGTGTGTGTGTACGTGTGTATGTATGTATGTGTGTGTGTGTGTTTGTATGTATGTGTGTGTGTGTGTCTGTGCGTGTGTGTACGTGTGTGTGTGTGTGTGTTGTTAAAGAGGGAGGTCTATTTATAGTTGCTTTGCTCTCTGTTGCCGCACCACTGTGGAGGGGCACAGAGACAGAGAGGGTCAGCCTCCATTTACTGCAGCTGTGCACACATGCGGAACTGAAGTGTGTGTGTGTATGTGTGTTTCTATGTGCATGTTTGTATGTGTATGTTCATGTGTGTGTGTACATGTGCATGTGTTTCTATGTGTTTCTATGCGCATGTTTGTATGCGTATGTTCATGTGTGTGTGTACATGTGCATGTGTGTCTATGTGTTTCTATGTGCATGTTTGTATGTGTATGTTCGTGTGTGTGTGTGCATGTGCATGTGTGTCTATGTGTTTCTATGTGCATGTTTGTATGTGTATGTTCATGTGTGTGTACGTGTGCATGGGTGTGTTTCTATGTGCATGTTTGTATGTGTCTGTTCATGTGCGTGTGTACGTGTGCATGTGTACGTGTGCGTGTGTGTGTTTCTTTGTACATGTTTGTATGTGTATGTTCATATGTGTGTGTGTGTGTGTACGTGTGCATATGTGTCTCTATGTACATGTTTGTATGTGTATGTTCATGTTTGTGTGCGTAAGTGGGGATGTTTGTGTGTGTGTGTGTATATGTGTGTGTGTGTGAGAGAGAGAGAGAGTGAGGGAGAGACAGAGAGTGTACATGTTTGTGTTTGTGTGAGTGTGCATATGTCTGTGTGTGTATGCCTTCATGCATGTTTGCATGTGTCAGAAGTAATTCCTCCCATGCATAACACGATGACTCAATGCAGCAGTGACACTTACGTCAGAATGATGTGCAGGAACAGATACATAATCGCTTCTGCTTGAAGGAAACAATGTACCATTTAGTAGGTGGACAGACTAATGCCAAATTAATTTAAGCTCCAAGCACGCACAATTTACTCGTCATCACCATCAAGCGAACGTGCAGAGTGGACTGACGTCTTTACCACAAAGCACAAAGTAGGGCTGGGCAATTTATCGAAAAATGAATTGAACCGACAATCCGTAACCGTTAATCAACAATGATCAAGCACATGACTTATAGTGGTTTATTTTTACTGCTAGAATTATTTATTTTGTAAACTCTTTCTTTATATTCTGTGCATTCCACTGTGTGTGTCCATGTGCTGTTCCTTGAAAGTACACTACCACATGTGTTGTCATGTGACTCTGCCCAGTCCAGTCAATTAAAAACAATTTTGATTTGAAGTTCTATCGTGATATATATTCTATAGCCTTAATCGTGATAAAAAATTGATATCACAGGTGAAGGTCTGTGAAACAGCATGGGAGTGTCCAGTCCCTTTTTAAGGCTCCAATGAGTCTCACTGAGTCATTGAGTCTCTTTTTATTGGCTCTTTGTGTCCCTGTGGTGAATTTGCCACAGTCCTGCCGTCACATTTCACAAAAGCATGTTGACATTCTGGCAGGGGGAGGCCAATAGAACACGGCCTGGCTACCTTTTTCTTATTTCCTTCGACCAAAAAAAAAGAAGCTTCTATCATGCTCCAACAACAGAAGCTGCTTCCTCAAATTCACATTTTAGATGAAAGTTTGTAAAAAAAAAAAAAAAAAAACCTTGTTTATTATTAGTGTTAGAATTATTTCTATTTCTATTTCACCTGAATTAGTGGGCACAGCTTGAGTGGCTATACCCATCAGTGGCTATACCCCCTCCCCACACACACACACACACACACACACACACACACTTGAATGAAATACATTGTCACAGACACACGGGTGGGGTGTATCACCGCCGCTCATCGATAGCGGACACCGGAGGAGCGTCGTCACGGGCGATGACTCATCCCTCCCTCGCCATCTGACAACAGCAGCAGCAGACACGTCTCTGCTTGGCAACCAGCAGCAGAATGTGACAGGATGAATACACGCACAGAGACAAGACAAGAGCCTGGTCAGAGCAGAAGGGCCGGGCCGGGCCGGGCAGGGCCGGTGCCTAGAGGCCTGCATCTGTCTTTTCCAAGGACTAGAGTATGCTAATACTGCTGTATACATTACAGTACTGTATGTATGACAATCTGATGCCTTCAGTTTGATGGAGATATTTTAGGAAAGTTTTATTGAGTGGGGGATGGTGGTGGTGTTGTTAAGCGCAGCGGTTAAAACTGGTGTCCTTTTAAAGATTTTTTTTTAGAATTTGTTAGAAAGTATTTGAGAAACTTTGTTAGACTAATGCATAACCTAATGCAAGGACTAATGAATTTGTTGTCAAGTATTAAATTATTTATGAAGTAGTTTTAATGACAACGTTTTAAATTAAACAATTTTCTGGTTTCTTAAGATCTTTCTGGGGTGGGGACACGATCATCAAAACATTTTTTTGACATTTCATAGACCAAGAGCAAGACACCAGTTATATGTAAAGATACTGTAATTGACAGATTAATCAACTATTTAAATAAATGTTAGTTGTAGATGTCCTTCCAAAAAACAAGCTTGGTGTAACTGCCAAATACTAACTGCACCCATTCACTCTTAGAACTAAATGTGGAACATGTTCATTACTAGTCATGTGAATGAGTGGAAGCAAGTCCCCACGGTAATGAGCTGGCCTTCAGAGACATGTAGAGCCTCTTGATAGCAAAGGTGTGTGTGTGTGTGTGTAAGTGAATAAGTGAATATGTTTGTGTGTGTGTGTGTGTATGTGTGCATTTGTATATGTGTGACCAATTTAGAGTGAGAGGGATAGGGACAGAAAAAGATAGAGAGAAAGAGAAAGAGAGAGAGAGAGAGAGAGAGAGAGATTGTGTTTGTGTGTGTGAGAGGGAGATGGAGAAAGACATGTGTTAAGGGGTAAGGGTAACTCCATATGTACACTAAACAAAGTGTAAAAGCGTAAAAGTTAAACACTGGATGATCATGGACAGTCCTCACAGAGCAAATTCATAAAACCACTATTGACACAAGAGGAACCTTGACCTGAAAACACACACACACACACATGCTACACTGACCTGCAAGGACACACAGACACACACAAAAACCCATAATAAATGCACACTCTCTCTTTCTCTCTCCTCAAAGCTGATTGGAAATGCACAAACATGCCCTTGCAATCTGGGCTGGTGGGGACTCTAAATGAGATCAGCAGTGGTTTGGGCCAGACCTGCATCCTGATTGGACCAGATAGATGTTCTCTGTCGGGAGGACCAGACAGGATGGGGAGTGTGTGTGTGTGTGAGTGAGTGTGTGTGTGAGTGAGTGTGAGTGAGTGTGTGTGTGTGTGTGTGTGTGTGTGTTGGGGCACACAGCGACTGGTCTCATCACATGGTCCCACTCAGATTGAATTACCCTGCTATTTATTTTCTTCTGCAGCCAAAATATAAGAGCCAGATAGAAGAGAAGAAAAGGGGGAGGTGGGGTGGGAGGAGAAAGAGAGCAAGACAGAAAAAGAAAGAGGAAGGAACAGAGGAACAGAGAGAGAGAGAGAGAGAAAGGGGAAAAGAGCTTTGTTCATTTGTATACAAGACGCTGTTTTGTCCAGGGCCTGGACTGATTCTGTCTTATCTCGTTCTCTCTGCTGTTTCTTCCTTCACCTTCTGCTCATTCAGACTAAGGGGCTTTCTTGTTGACCTGTTGATGTGGCCTTGGCTAACTTTTCTTAAGGCCACATACAAACACAGATCCACACAGACGCACACACACACATACATTTATGTGTACTCAGACAGACACACACACACACACAGTCATGCATTTACGTGTGCTCATTAGACACAAGCACACACACACATCTATATATATTTATGTAAAACACACACACACACACACACACACACACTTGCAGAACCTGACTCCAATCAGTAATCTAATGTGTAAAGTGAAATACTCTCTGATGACAGTCACAAGACCAGGACCCCCACTCACTACACACATACATGCTTTCATGTGGCCCTAGTTATGAGATGTGTGTGTGTGTGTGTGTGTGTGTGTGTGTGTGTGTGTGTGCGGGAACCAAGTGGGTGGGTGGTCATCAGCACACAGCGTGCAGCAGATATATAATATGTGGGCTTCAGTTAGTGTTACTGTACTGTGAGTCATTGTCACTGCATTATGTTTGTGAGTCAGAGCTACAGTACAGTAAGATGTATAGGCCTATATATGCGCTCTTTTTCAGAGTGTGAGAAGTGTAGTTGCATGTCCTCATTTCACCACTCTGTAGCCATTTGTGTGGGAGTGTGTGTGTGTGTGTTTTAGTAGTCTAGTGTGTAAGTTGTGAAAATGTGTATGTGTGTGTGTGTATGGATGGGAAATGTTGTGAATTGCGTAATGTGGATGCGAAATGTGTGTATGTTGCATGTTGTACCACTTTGTTTCATTTGTGACGCAGTGCGTTGTGTTGGTTGTGGTTGTGAGAGAGACATCTTGGGCAGCTATAGCAGAGTTAAAAACAGCAGCTCCAGTCTCCTCTTGGGTTTAAGTGAGCAGCTAACCTATTTGGTCCACAAGAACCACAAGAAGCCATAAGTGGTATCAGTTGTCCCTGTTGATACCACTTATGGCTTATGTTTCTTTCATTCTTTCTTTCTTCCTTCCTTCCTTCTGTCCTTCCTTCCAATGCCTCAGCGCCACTGTCACTGTGACTAAGGGTCTGGGGTTGCCATGGCAGCCACTAGGCTGTGCAAGCTAGCGCTGGGGATGGGGATGGGAATGACGGGGATGGGGAGACTGCGGGAAGCAGCAGCGCACTGTCCTGTTCTGTCCTGTTCTGTCCTGTCCTGTCCTGTTCTGTTCTGTCCTGCCGATAGTGTCACAGTGATTTGTGTCCCCTGCTCCTCTGCAGAGAAGGGATGTTAATGGATGGGCTGGGACAGCCTACAGAGGGAGGGGTGGAGGAAGATGTTAGCAGGGTAACAGCAAGGGCTATTGTACCAGACTTCTAGCACGGGCACGGGGGGTGTGGGGTGTGGGGTTGTGGGGGACCTATTAAAAAGGACATCTTTGGTCCTGACAGGCCTTATAGAAAGCGGATGGCATTTAGGGGGAGAGACGATGGGTTTATAAAGGTGGTTTTTCAATTCGAACAAGCTGGACCTTGTCGGCCATTCTTGTCGGCTGGGGCTACTGAATGAAAATGGATGGTGTCAGTGGCCAGCTAGTCTTTAGAGAAGATGTCTCAGCATTGAGTGCTGGCACGGATAGCAGGAACAAGATGTCAGCGGCACGAGCTGAGCCAGTGTTAGCAGCACTGACTTGAACTGAGAAGAGATTTGGACAAAAAATCTCGATTCTCTTCTCAGACATTAAGCTGCTCGTCTTCCCAGGGAAAAGAAAGCTATAGGGGGAACTGAAATGTTATCTGAAGACAGTGATGCGCATCAAGGATAAACTCTACTGACATTCCCCGCATAAATACATAAACACACACAAGATACACAAGTAAGCAGGCTTTCACAAAACACAAACACAAACTGGCACTTTCTCTGACCCAAAAAGTACAGCTATATTACAGTATGTGTTTTGGAACAGTGCACCACAATCTATACTCTGCTCTACATCTCCCCTCATTATGTGTGTGTGTGTGTGTGTGTGTGTGTGTGTATAAGGACAGAGCAGCAGTAAGACATCCATTGGCGAGTGTATTAAAGGCTACAGCTTGCAGGTAAGAATACCTCTGAGACTATTGACCCCAATGCAGCTGCAGCAGCAGCAGCAACAACTCTCTGCAGATACTACACGGGCTAACGAGCACTAAAGGCACTGCTCTTGGTCACAATGAATAGGCATGCTAGAAGGACAAACTGTGGAAGAGAAGATGCACACAGACACTCTATATATTTTATCCAGGCTAATGGCTGGGTAGAAAGTACCAAATCTGAGCCTAGTCAAATTTTAAAGACCTTTTTTTATTAAGATATTGATGTCTTAAAGACCTTTTTTATTAAGATATTGATGTTAAAGAAACTACATCTGTCACACACTGTACTGTCCTGCAGGTTATACTGAGGAAGTGTCACGGAAATTTTCAAAGACCCTGCGACTTAGCAAACAAACCCACCAGTAGGACAATAGATTTAGGACTTAGGAAATAATAGAATAATAAACATTAAGTGCTAAATGTTCTGTAAGAAATGCATTCCTTGCAATTTCCTGTTTTGATGAAATTAAGTAATTGGGTTTACACAAATGGCACACATATGCCTATGTCCAGCCTATGTTCCAAGGCTTTGCTGCATATTTCTTTTTTCAACAACATTAGCAACAGCTTGGGAGAATTTTGGAAGAGGGCAAGTAATTTTTTCCTAATCGTTCCGATGGTACTTTCCCACTGCTTGCTCGTACTTCTCTGTAAGTTAGGGAACAAGGCCAAGACATTAAAATGCATTTTTTAAAAATATACTATGAATCTGCCTAGTGTGACTTGGAAACCAGTGTACCAACTGTTCCGCACTTACTCATCATAACACTTACAGTTTGGACATTTGGGCCTCTGTTCTTTCATAACTCCATCCATAACTACACTTACACACACACACACACACACACACACACATTCGTGCTCTCTCTCTCTCTCTCTCTCTCTCTCTCTCTCTCACACACACACACACACACACACACACAAAACAAAACAAAACAAAACAAAACACTCCAGCATGTACACGCATACACAGACACGGATACAGACAGACACAGACAGACATACACACACACACACACACACACACACGCACACACACACTCCTGCAATTTTGACAGTGCAGTGCTGCAGTACATTCTAGACATGCCGTTGCAGTTGCATTCCTCAGGCCTACCCACGTGCTCGGAGTTAGGCCTGGACACTAATTAGGAGAGAGTACATGTAGAACAGCTTTTACTGAGGGAAGAAAATAGTCACCCATCATTAGGACAAGTGGCAAAAATTGAGAAAATTTTGATCTTGATATATTTTTCCATATTGACTGATATCAGTTTTTATCACGATTAGAGCTGGACGATAGAACGATTAGAGCTGGACGATAGAAGTAAAATTGTCTTTAAGTGATTAGCTGAGCAGAATCACATGACAACACATGTGGTAGTGTGCTTTTAAGGAACAGAACATGAAGTCACAGAGTGGAATGCACAAAGTATAAAGAAAGAGTTTACAAAATAAATAATAATAACAGTAATAATAAACGACAATTATTAGTCATGTGCTTGATCATTGTCGAATAACGGCTACGATTGTCAGTTCGATTCATTTTTTCGATGAATTGCCCAGCCTTACCCATTATTTGGATGGCCCTATAGATAATCCTATATATAGCCTGTCCACAGATGTTAAGACTTTTAATAACCATATCATCATTAATAAACCTAGTATCTGTTAAAACTCTTCTGTCTTGTTAAGGAACCGGGGGTGGCATGATTAATGTGATAAGTCAGTAAACAAAAACACAAAATGAAACTGCATTACAGTAAACTGCTTATATAGGTGGGCTATACAAGCGAAGTTTCACCAAAAAATCCTTTCACCTTGTAGTTATGTGATATTGTCTTCTACTGTCTTCAAGAAGTCATGCTGCCAAGAAAAAAGTTTTTAAAAAGCATTGTGGGTTTTGAGAAATGACTTCGCTGTTGGTGCGTAGACCATTTGTAAACTGTCCTACCGCCCTTTCAAATCAATACTCTGGAACTATCCATCAATCACACACTTTTCAGTGGAACCACACAGCATGCTGTGAATGAAGGCATCAAAGAAAATAAATGATCACAAATCACACACACACACAATACATTTACCCACACAAAAACACAAACACAATACATCTACAAATGGCACGCACAAGAAACACACACATACACACACACACAGACACATAGACACACAAAGACGATCCTGACACTCTCCCACACACTTGCGTGCGTATGCAGACACAGACACACACACACACGAACACAAACACACACACACACACACACACACACACACACACACACACACATACACACAAAAGCTAATGGCAGATTGTTTGAAGCTGCCCTCCCACCTTGTACTCACTTATTCATTTACTGTCACAAGTCTTTCATTACAGCGTCATGTCGAGCTGCCAAGGACAAACCCAGAGCAGGAACGAAGGGGGAGAGGAAGACATGAGAGAGGGGACTGGAGAGAGAAGAGTGATACCCGTCTACTCTCCTCCTGTTTCCCCACCAACACTCATCCATTTACTCATCAAAGCTATTCTCCTACACATTAACCCAAAGTGGTCCAGGTGCTTAAAGACAGTGATGCACCGCAACCGACTCAATTTAATTAGCCTGTGCATTTTACTCTCTCTGTCTCTCTCTCTCTTGCATCTCTCTGTCTCTCTCTCTCTCTCTCTCTCTTTCTCATCTCTCTTTCTCTCTCTATCCACCTCTCTCTATAAAGATGGCGATGCACGTGAGTCAATTTCATAATGCATCTCTTTTGCTCTCTCTCTGTCATTCTTTTCTCTCTCTCTCTCTACGTATATACATATGGCACTCATTGGCACTTCATGAAAGATTCCCCTTGCTTAGGAACGACCAACTAGGGACAGGAGCAGGGCCAAGGTGGCCATAGAGAACTACTTTTGTTCAAATGGTCTAGTTTGTGTTTTAGCATCTCCCTGCAATAGCAATGGCTGGCATATGAATCAGAGGACTTTCCTGTGGTGACCACGCAGGGCTGGGCTGGATTTTTTCACAAGTGGACTAATTACACAGGACGCACCTACCTACAGTACACCCGCCCACACACTACGTCAGTCAAGTCCTCAAGATAGACACAGTAACTATGCAGTAACCAGAGAGAGCAACTGGGTGATCATCTGAGTATACATGTATTGTATGTGTATGAGTGTACAGATGTAACCACGGACATCTTTCATGGTTCATTTTTCCACATTTTTAATTTATATCTTTCATAGATCCACCTAGGGACCGGAGATTGTGCATCAGAGCAGCCTTAATGGGCCAGTGCCACTGACATTATTCCAATACCCGATTTCAACACTATTCCCAAACCATACTCAAACCAGCAGCAACCTCACACAAACTCTTGACTGAGAGTTGAGCATGCTAAATCAGTTGAATAAAAAATCCCAGGCTGCCAGTCGATCGACAAGCTTGTCTCTTCAGGCGTTATGAAGATCGTTTGTACTAATGTTGCAGGCATACGGCTAGACTGGCTGGCAGGAATTAGTTACACAGACAAAAACAGGTGGTATGGGCGTCTGCTCACAAGCATGTGTTCAACAGTCTATTTTAACGACCCTTAACACCTTACCTTCCTAGCCTGCACAGCACCCAATTTGCACTTCTCTACCTGTCTTCCCTGCACGTACACCATTTCAGCAGAGCTAGGATACATTACTGTTTCCTTTCATCTCCATCTGGTTACTGTAGCCTGGTTGCTCCTCAAGTGTAAGTTAAAGCCTCGTATAAAAATATCTACTCAGTGTCATGCAGACACAATGTAACCTCTCGTGAATGTGTGGCATCTCATTTCGTCCCAATGACTCCCCCTCTCTGTTCCTGGGCGTCTGCAGAAGGAAACAACGAGATGTCATCGTCGTGATGAGCACTTCCCTCTAGTCTCTAGGGACCAGGGTGTGAATCTGAACACACACACACCATCATGGAGACAGAGGCAGGGATAAGAGCTTAACTAACTACGCACAGAGCTCACTAACTGCCTCTGGGCCCCAACAGGTGAAATCTTCCCCTCCCATCTTGTTATGATGATTTGGCCAAGAGTCGGCCTCTGTTTTTTGATGACTTTGTACGAAAAAGGTTTAATCTCTTTAACAATACCAACGTTTTTTGTGATAATAACTACTGGTTAGACTATACATTTATGTGCTAAACTACTGCAAATACTGTTATGTTTTTTATTTCCTTATGTACAGAATGTACCCCTGCATGTGCACTGCTTTACAGTATAGCTTGCAATTAGAGTGAGTGGGCAAATACTTTGAGTAGGACTGAGTGGTATCTTTTAATTCAAGGTAAACAGTATGAGGATGTCACCATGATGGGCCTGCAGATGTAGAAATACCTGCTATACCAACACTTAAATGAAGTAGGCCTACATCTCTGTTCCTTCGTAAACTGTCTTTATAAAGCTACAGCAGCAATACTTTGGGAAAACAACTACCTACTTACTCAATACAAACATCAGCAACAGGGGGTGGCTCAAGCTATGTGTACCACCAAGACATTGGTGAAAGAATTCTACGTTATGTCTTTTACATCAGAACTTCTCTCCTATACATACACGTTTTTGTATGAGAGCCACACGGCTAATAGCGCGACAGACTATTACAGAACAATTAACTGTAGACAGAAAAATATCTAATATCGAATCGGGCCGGGTCGCACCGCCTCATACAAGCCTGTGGCAGAAGCCTACAGTAACCAGGTGACTTCTATGACAGATTCGTGGGGCGGCGACAGCGCGACCAATACGGATAACACGAAATAAATACAATGTTTGATACAATTACTTTAATTGCAAAAATGACTATTGGATATTTTTTTTGCGTTAAGCTATTCCCACTGGTATTCCATAAACTCCCCTTTATCTACCAGTCAAAGCGTCCACAAATGCGTTATCTGGCGTTAAGTTGATAAAAACGCAGGCAGCAGCCTAGCCTATACTATAGCCATCGGCTTAGAACAGTATGATTTCAAACTAAGGACATGCTGTATGAAATATCCCTGACACAGTATAACGATGTACTGCTTAAGGTCACTTACTGTGTGGTTAATAGAAACACACTGGTTCAGACAGACAGGCAGTCTAAGCTATAGGCTACGATGGGAAACCGTATCTCACCCAGGACACTATTCGGAGAATAGTATTAGGCTGCTGGACGAATGTGATGGGGTCGAAGGCTCCTCCTGCCTTCCCCGCTCCGTATGCCATCCCCTCCATCTTCTGCCTGTCTGGTGTCTCTCCTGTCCCGGAATCGGTAGCCTACGAGATAGCTCCGCGGCCAATGAAGCAGGCTTGTTGAGGAGGTGTCTTGATTATCCTCGCTGGTAACGGCTCTTTTGCCTAACACAAACAACGCTACTAGCAGCTAATTAAACAATTACCCCGCTCTGCCTCGTAATTCTGTGTGTGTAGGTTACAATATCCAAGAGCACGGTCAGTCATACCACTGAATTGGACCGTCAGTTTTCCTTACGCACGGCCGTATTCCTCTCTCCCTCTCTCGTGATGCGAGGACAAGGACCAGGAGAGGAGGAGTAGGCAAGGGGTTGTAAAATGTCGAAGCGGCGAAACCGGTGGCAAAGCGCTCCAATGGGTAGTGCTCGCGCGCCAGGCTCGCTGTCAAACCGTCGGCGCGCTTTTGACAAATACTCTCACGCGCGCCCCCAACTAATTAACGATTTTAAAAGGGGTTCATCCAGCTTTGGGTTAGCGTACAAGGTGGGCAAGTTTGGGAGTTACGAGAACCCTCTAGAGTTTAGGTGGTCACGGGTAAGAAGAGGGGGGGAAATCCATTTTGAGGTCCAATAAGCGTGATTGCTTTCACATGACCAGCATGTTTTTACGCGTGATGTGGTATAGCACGGCTTAGGGAAGGGAAAAAGTACTTGCTTTCTAACCCTTATGTCTTTATCGTGTGCTCTGTTCTCGCGTAGAACCCAACAGCGTTTTATTTCTTTTCTTCTGAATTCAAATTTATTTATCGGGATTTGACATTATCGGAAACAGATTGATTCCTAAGAGTGTTTTTTGTCATTGTATGGAAGTTATTATACTGTACTGAAAACACTAGAAAGTCACAATGTTATTGGTTTTAACCGAATTAAGCTGTGCAATGTCATCATAAGACACACAGCCTGTATAAAGGCATCACTACCACGGGACCATCATCATGATTTAGTGCGTAATACAACAATACTATGAACAGTGGCCTCTAGTGGCTATGCTGAATTATAAAGCTGGGTCGACGTAGACGCCCTTGGTTTGCGTCAAATACATCATCAACCAATGACATTAGCCGACCACATTTTCTCTCTCAGGTTACTATGCGACGGATTGTATGCTTTTTCTGCAGGAGGAAGCAGTAGCAAAGGCGGTGTGTGAAATTTGAAGAATTCATGAAGCTGAAATACAACGAGTGTTGACTCGAGTGCTCAGTGCATTATTTGTGTTCATTACTTTTTCGCTGCAATGGTGAAGTTAAGAGCAAGATGCGTTCTTGTTGGTAAGGGCACTACCTGGTTTTCCACTGGTTTTCAACATATCCATCAAGAAGATGCTAAATGCACTCATACATATTAGCTGAAAGTTTGATTTCGGCGTTAACTTGATTGCCAAGTTCACTGTTCTGTGATGCTCATGTTAGTAAAGGCGAACTTAAGCCGAACAGCTAACACTAGCATAACCCTTTTCTTTTTACCATAAAGCCTCAAACAGGCTTGCTAATTAGCCTAGCATGTATTTAACAGTTGTACAACGCTAGTTATTGAAGTATTAGCTTAAAGCCTGATAGCAACATTAGGCATCTTCCTGTATGTTATAATAATTGCACAAATGTCATAGGTGCTTACGTACTATGATGTGTACGTCTGCGTTCACAGGGGACGCTGCTGTAGGTAAAAGTGCCTTGTCCCAGATGTTGCGGAGTGACGGTGCCCATTTCCAGAAAATCTATTCTATGGTGAGACATGTACAGAAAAAACAACGATGTGAAAAGCACGACCGATAGTTATTAATCATGATAGTTCCTCTCAGTGTTGTCATGTCGGTTGTTACAATCAGTGTTGTTGATGTAATGATTTTTTTAAAATATAGACAGGCAGATAACAGAGGTAAACACTGAAGAAAAAAAAACACCAACACACTTGGCCCCTTCAAACAACAGACCTTAGAAATAGTGAGAGTTCTCTACTTAAAGTTCCCAGTGTTTTAAGAAACAGGTCTTAAGAAACTGCTTTATTGACTCTGATAAAATCACAAAAGCAATGGAACATGGCACTCATTTCTCTAGTCAGTCTGTTACAAAAAATAGGCTATTTGTTGTCAGAGCTGTTTCAGTGTTAGCCATATGTTCAAACATCACAAAATGTCTCTGAGGCATACCTCATGCTGTGATTATGACCATATTCGGACATTTAGCATGCATTTTGTAGTTTGTGCTCATCAAGGCAGGCTGTACTAACATTGTTACTGTGCCAGCTGGTGTAGTTAGCCTACGTGTACACATATTCAACCACTGCTGTCCCAACATAACATCATAAAGAATGGACATTAACAACTATAGAGCATGCCTGCACTAGACACTGTCCATTAAAATCATCTTCCTGGTCCAGTAGTTTAGGGAGACAAAAGGAACGGCGCAGTCGTGTCTGCAGGTGATGTGCAGGTGATGAAACCCTCCCCAGGTCGATGCGGTATCGACACATCTAACCCTGTGTCTCAGAGAAGCTATAAAGCCGGACAAAGCTGGCCAGAGCTGAAGTAATCCCCACTGGGAGAGGCTGAACAAGAGTGTTGGCTCCTCTCTCTTTATAGCCATTGTCCACAGAAGTAGAAAAATTCAATAGAATAGAGTAGCATAAAATACAATGCCTTCATTGTGACAATAAATATGTAGTACAGTGCAATGGAAATGCATCTCCGAAGTAGTGTATATTAATGGACAAATGCACACATACATGCATACATATCTACATATAACAGTATAAAACGTACAATAGTATAACGACCTATAATAATAACAGTATTGAGCACAGTCATGTCATTGACAAAAGCATTTAGTTTACTTTATGTGTGCTTGCCTTAGGTTTTCTTAAAACAGCTGCTATCCTAGATAAGTATTACACAACATTTCAGAATTGTTTTTTTTTATATTCTTAGTAAAGATTTTGAAAATTATTTAAAATCGGGCTGAGATTAAAAAGTACCTTTTGAGGTGCTGTCAGATATTAGCATATGCAGAAACTTGTAATAACTTTTATGGGAACCACTCAAGGTGTCCTTTTTACCTTTTTTGGATCTGTGTGTATTAAAAAGGCAGAGAGGGTGGTTGTGTGTGTGTGTGTGTGTGTGTGTGTGTGTGTGTGTGTGTCTGGCCCTTACCCGGCCTTGCTGATGAATGTATTTGTGACTCCACCCGCACCAGCGGGTCCAGGTTATCCTGCATGTAGCTGGTGTATCTAGATAAGCTGTGGAGTAGTAGGGTGGATGTTGACCTGCACCCCCTTGGCAATCGCCCCATACCCATACGCCCACCCCCACCCCCACCTCTACCACATCACGTCCTACCCCCCACCCCAGCCCAAGGCATGCTGTGACCTGCTCTGGGCTGTGCAGTCTGCACTGCGGAGAAAAGGCTTATCACCCTCGCCAGGCCTTCTAGTCCACAGCTTTAGCTTTTAGCCGCGGAGAAGCCTGAGCAGATTGCAAAGCTCCTGTCGATTTCTTTGTGTGTGTGTTCGTGTATGTGTGTGTGTGTGGGTTTGTGTTTGTGTGTGTGGTGGTGGAGAGGGCGGTCGGGTGGATGGGTGGGTGGGTGGAGGGGGTGTGTGTGAGTGGGTCTGCTCGCGTCAGCAAGGCTAGAAGGCTGGAGGTGATGGGAATGTCAATAATTAATACAAAGGCCACGGTAATCAGTGTGTGTGTGTATGTGTGAGAGTTTGTGTGTGTGAGAGAGAGTGTGTTTGTGTGTGTCCGTGTGTGTGGATGCACTAAAGGTGTTTGACAAGTGGGACGTGTTCTGAACAGCAAAGAGCTTCAGCCTGAACTCTCCAGGGTTGGAAGAGGAAGAGGAGAGCAAAGGGGTAGAAGAGAGAGAAGGACTGTAGAAAGAGGGACAGGGAGGGGAAAGAGAGAGATGGAGAGATAGAGAGAGAGAGATGCAGAGAGAGAGAGATGGAAAGATAGAGTGAGAGATGCCATTTTTCTATTGGAAGATGGCAGCTGAAGTGGTGTGACAAAGCAAGTTCATTTCAAGTCATATGGAAATAAGATGGTGGGGGGGGGGGGATTTAATCAAATGTTGCCTACAACAGAGAGGTATCGCAGGCAAACACTCAAGTTGAAGTGTGTGTGTGTGTGTAAGTATGTGTCTGTGTGTGTATGCCAGAGAGAGAGTCTGTTTGTGTGTCTTTGTGTGCATCTATTGTTTGTTTGTGTATGTTTGGAGGCAGAGGGGGTGTTGTGATGTGGTGGTGGGTATCGGTGGTGATGTCAGCAGAGGCCTGGGGCTCACCTCTCAGATCCTCGCCAAATGCCAAGCGCCTCATTACTGCCTCTCCTCAGCCTCTCCTCAGCCTCTCCTCCACCTCTCCTCCGCCATGGCCCTCCGTTAATGAGCGCTCATTGACATTCCGCCGGGCGACTCCATCAGCTATCCATCTCGCCATGTCTCTCTCTCTCTCTCTCTCTCTCTCTTCCCTTGTTCGTTAGCTTCAACGCTGGCTCCGCCATCTCTCCCGAACTCTCAGTGAGCCGCCGGCCGATGCGTGCATCTGTGGGTCGAGGGCCGGCACGTGCAATGCGGCATCTGGTGATTCGGTTGCTGCTCGCCACTCTTAACTGCAGATGCTCATTGTGTGTGTGTGTGTGTGTGTGCATTCGCGTCGGTATGCGTGTGTGTTCGTATGTGAGTATGTGGTTGTGGTTGTGCGTGTGTGTGTGTGCGCGCGCGTGCGTGCGTGTGTATGTGTGAGTATTTGCTTGTGCGTGCATGTGTGTGCATACGTGTGCATGCGTGTGTGCGTGTTTGTGTGTGTGTGTCTGTGCATCTGGCATCTGTTCTGGTCACATCTCGCTGCCCGCCCCCTCTAACCTGCGGAGCTCCTCATCTGGCGAAAGCTAATGATGTCGGGGGAGGGCGCGCGGAGAAGCATCGCCGTGCCTAGACAAGAGACTGGCACTTAGGTAACGGCCATTAGCATTTGAGCAGAGCACAGAGCTAGGTGTGCCAGCCTCATAGCGCTGTGAATTGTGTCATTGGCATTTAGGACCGCGAAGCTCGCCTAGTTGTGATTCAAGATCACTCCTCAAGCTCGAGCTTAAAAGGGGAGATTTTTTTTGCCTCCTGAATGCTGCTTGCAACTAAGTAGTGGAGGAGATTGCTTTTGAAGGATGGGGTGATCAAATGTCCTCCCCATATCCTGTAGAGGTAAAACACAAAAGGGCCGTTTTTTCGTTTACCGGTGCATCTCAATAAATAAATTAGAACAGTGGTTCCCAAACTTTTAACTGCCTTTTACCCTCTGAGGCACTCAGTATTGCTTTTCACACAAGACACTCAGAGACACTCAGTATTTTTTTTACATAATGTGCATATTATATGGTACATAATAATGTGGTCACAATTGGGTTGTATGGCTTGAATGTTAGATCTTTCTCCACATATAGTATGTGGACTTAATTTTTATACTCGTAAAAGCTAAAAATGCATTGACATATTTATTTTGTGTACCCCCTAGAGTTGATCCAGGTACCCCTAGGGGTAATTATACCCTAGTTTGTCAATTACTGAATTGTTCATTTTTTCAATGTAAAGTAAAATGCAGAAGCAGGCTCAGCCAAGTACTGAGGGCATAAACATGAGCATTTCAAATGGTGGACATTTCTGTATTAAAAGTCCTTTTTTATTGGGTCTGATGTTAGTATTCAAATGTTCTAAATACTGAGTATTGGGTTTTTAAAAGCTGTAAGCTGTAATCATCAAAATTAAAGCAAACCAAGGTCTTAAGTATTTCACACTTTGTGTACAGAATCAGTGGAATATAAATGTAATATATGACAGTTAATTTTTTAATTGAATTAATGAAATGAATGTATTTTTCCTTGATATGTGCCTATACAGTGAGGTCCCCCTCCATTTCTGGATCATTGGCAGACCACTTTAATAATAAAAAAAAAAAACATATTAAAGTAGAACACTTAAAAACATGAATTCCCATAAATTCCTGGAATTTACCATTATTTCTAATGTAAATTCCCCAACTTTGAATATTCACAGAATTTTGCAATCCTGGTTATAATACTGATGAAATATAGTGCTCACAGTCTGTCCCCCCCATTTTGGGATTTGCATACAATCATTGAGTTAAGATGGACACTTCATAATATATAGATTTTTTTGATGTTACTGTCTTTTCTTGTGCCCATACATTCATGCTGTACAATACATCATGGTAGTAGCACAGACTGATACTGTTCTTAACCTCACTGGTTGAAATATGTCATATGAGAACGTGCTGGGTTCCACTTTTACAAGTTCCCACAGATTTTAGTATGTGGTCTAATCGCAACAGAATCCGCCCAGCATTGTTTTTTAGGCCTTTGGATGCCTTTGGTACAGTGTTTAACATCAGTGCTCTTCTCCTCAGACAACTGTGGTGGAAGTGCTGACGAAATGTGTGACCATCCCTGACAGCAGTGACAGTGTGGTGAGTCTGTGCAACCTTGTAGAGTTTGTCCAGTGCTTTAATACTTGAAATAAAGCTACGTATGTATTTACCACTTTATTTATGAATGTATTTGAATGTATTCATGTTACAAATGTTTCCAATCTAAATGCACAATGAAATTAGACTTTTTTTTGTCTTGTTTATATTTGGGACAACAGCCTTTGCGATGTGCATTTCTGCGGAGTGGGGGGTGTTGGGAAGTTATTTCATTAAAATGCACGCCTTGGTGGCTGTTATCCCGCTTACGTAACCCACACAATTATTTTCTGTGTCCTTGCTACACATACACACTTAACCCCCAACTCTCTCTGTGTCTTCCTGTCGATTGGTGTAGGAGCTGTACATCTTTGACTCACCAGGAAAAGAAATCTTTGCAGAAGCCTGCGAGAAAATGGTATGTGTTTGTTTTTTATAATGTCACAGCAGAATTCATACCCGTGTTCTATCCTTACTAACAGCAAAGACAGTGCGATACGTTTTTTTTTCCCCTTTGGTGACCCAAAGGCTCTACTAAAACATAACCACCTGGTCATATTGAAATTGAAGGCACATACTTCTCTGTGGAATGACTTACGTGCGTTCTAAATGCACACTCAACCGTGTGTATGTGTGTACGTGTGTGTTTGTTTGTGTGTGGTGTCTGTACGTGTGAGTCTGTGTGTGTATGTATGTTGTGACTGTATGTGTGGGTGTGTGTGTGTGTGTGTGTATGTGTATGTGTGTGTGTTGTGTCTGTGTGTGGTTGTGGGTGTGTTGTGTGTGTGTATGTTTCCCCTCCCAGTGGGGTCAGCCGTCGATGCTGTGTGTGGTGTTTGACATCAGTAGTGAGGCGTCCTTCAGGAGCTGTGAGCGTTGGCTGGAGCGGGTCAGAGCCCAATGCAACGGCCTCCAGGTGCCCGGTAAGAGCCGCCCCCACCCCACACCCACCAAATACTGTACCACCAGCGCTTTGCTGCCATTGGTTGCTGTCCCTCATACACCTACAGTGCATGCTAGGCTTGGGCGGTATTTTGAAATTACCATATACCGGGGTATTTTCTAATACCGACTGCAAGATTTTGTATACCGTGATACCATTGCTAACATCAAAATGGTATAGAAATGCTCTGATTGATACAGAAGAAGGCATTTCTTGCATTCTATATGAAAAGTTAAATAAGGAAACAAGACTCCAATATATAAAAAACATTTCAAGGCTGCTTTATTGAGGGACTTCTTTGATTTATGGCACCTAAAATTGCCCATTCCCACTCACATAACATTTATTTAATTTCTTCTTCTTCTTCTATTTCTTCTTCTTCCTAAATACCGACATACCGGGGTATTATGTCAGGAAAATATTGGGGTATGAAAAATTGGATACCGCCCAGGCCAAGTGCTGTTGGTGCTCAGTTCATTATTAGCTTCTTAGCAGTGTTAATGCTACAGCAAAATGTGATACTCATTAACATATTTTCTTCATGATGGTGTGTGTGTGTGTGTGTGTGTGTGTGTGTGTGTGTGTGTGTGTGTGTGTGTGTGTCCTGGGCAGGGGTTCTGGTCGGAAATAAATCGGACCTCTCGTCGCGGCGAGAAGTTGAGGTGGCTGTGGCCCAGGAGTGGGCCCAGAAGCAGGGGCTGGAGTACTTTGAGACGTCCGTGGTGAGTAGACACAGCACACACACACACACACTAACACACACACATCTCACACACATTTAGTCACTCACATACATACACACACACACACACACATTTTTACTCACACACACACACACACACACACACACAGAGCTTGTATATACACGAACACACATGCACACACACATACACACATGCTCACTCACACACAGCTCATATATACATAAACACAGACACGCATATGCACATGCTCACACACATATACACACACAACAGCTCTTACAGAAACAGCACAGACAGATCTCTCTCAAACACATTTTCTCTCTCTCTCTCTCTCTCTCTCTCTTTCTTTCTCTCACACACACACTCACACACACACACACACACACACACACACACACACACACACACACACACACACACTCACAGCACTTGTGACTTGAGAAAGGGCTGTAGACAATATCTCAGGTGATTTGTCTTCACCGAATGTCAGTAAAATTGAGTGACCTTTAGCTGGTAGACAGTGTGCCAATTCCTAATAGTCAGAGTTTGTTATATCAGTGTCAGACAGTTGAATAGATGCATGTCAGCAGATTCAGCCCATTCACTGCTATAGACAGTTGTCCCTTAAAGCATTGTTTCTTAAAGTTTTTCAGACTGAGGACCACTTCCCCCTGACTTCAAACCCGGGTCTCTGGTGTACCAAACATGCACTTTGACCGCAACCTCAAGGAGCCCCCCCCCACCCCCCAATCTGAGGCTTACAGGGCTATGTGGTTTCATTGACATGGTGGTCTCAGGCAGTATCTTGCCTGACCAATCAGCAAAGGCTCTGCTGAAGTTTAAAACGATTGGATCTGCCTTTAGCCAATCGCTAATGTCTGGTTGTGACGTATGCAGTTAGCCTGGCTGTAAGCCTGCCTACACACTATACTTTTCAAATGTAGCACACAAAAGCTCTAAAACACTCCCTCTGTTCACTGATTGGTTAGGCAAGATGCTGCCTGAGACAACCATGTCAATGACACCACAGCCAGACCCTCTGTACAAAAAAAAAGTAAAGAACTGGGGGCTGGTTTACCAGATCTCCGTGTGAACAGGCCTATACTTATGTGCTATACTTAGTTGCTGCATGATTGAGATGAGGGGAGTAGAAACGCCTAGGGATATGTCATGGCATTAAAAAAATATATATATATATATATCACGATCCACAGAGCCGTTATTTATAGATACAAATTCATTTTGGAGTTCTTGGAGCGCTGTCCAGTCCTCCACACATAGCTGTGGATTGGTTGTGCTGCTCTGGGCTTCCTGGGCTTCCTTATCGGAGGGTCATGGTGTCTTACTTGCCATGTCACGGCAGCAGCACGGCAGCTTTGAATGTGATTTCATGCTGAGCTTGATGGCTGGGAGTGCCTCAAGAGCAGCCCTCTCCTTGTGTGCAAATGATTTACCACCTGTGTATTCGGGGAATAACCTTTTTGATGTGTGACTGGTGTGTGTGTGTGTGTGTGTGTGTGTGTGTGTGTGTGTGTGTGTGTGTGTGTGTGTGTGTGTGTGTGTGTGTGTTTGCGTAAATGTGTGTGTGCATGCGTAAATGTGTGTGTGTGTGTGTGTGTGTGTGTGTGTGTGCGCGCGTGGTGTGTGTGTGTACGCATCTGTGAATATGTGTGTGTGTGTGCGTGCGTATGTCTGCCTGTGTGTGCATGCGTATGTGTATGTCTGTATGTGTCTGTGTGTGTTTCAGAAAGAGATGGAGAACTGTGACGCCCCATTCGTCTGCCTGGCTCAGGCCTTTCACACACGCTACCAGGACCACACCAAGACCGTCCAGAGTATAGTGTCTCCTTGAGCATCCCCAGACACACAGTATGACTTCACTGTACTATACTTATTTATTTTTTATAAACACTGCTTAGGGCATACTACAGTAATTACAGTAACTGTATATAAAGTATATTATATGTCTTTTTTTTCTATAAAAGACATAACCTTATTTGTCTGATGTATGTTTGTTTTTTTGTTTTTTTGCAACATGATTTGTACTGATTACTGATTTGTAACTGTGTGTTGTAACAATTAAATGTCGCTTTTTGGACCTTGGTGTACAGTGGGATTTCTGGGGAGCTTACAACTCTTGCACATTTGAATGTCATGGTGGCTAGATGTTGGCCTGTTGTGTGCTAAAAATGACGTGCATAAATGTCACCAGCTGCTCTGCAGAATAATAAAAATCTTGAAAAGCACCCGGAGAGTGCAGGCCTCTGGCACAGGCATGCCGTATCCCCCAGTTAATTAAAGAATCCTTTAAAACAAAAATCCTGGATCCCAACGGTGATCCTGATCACCACTAAAAATCGAATCTTTTTTTTTTTTTTTGTTCACTGGCCCATTTCCAACCTTCCCAGGAGTATACCTGGGAAACCTTTCACAGCTAACAAAACAAAGTTGCTAACAAACAAACGCTGGCAAAAAAAAACCCCTCTTTGGTGGAGGAAAAAAATGTTTCACGCAGATAAGGCTGAGATGGAGGATCACCCCAGCACAAAATGCCTTTCATCTGGCATTAAACCACTATGGGCAGTTTACTGTGTAACAGTATTTAATTTTACTCTATTTTGCAATAAACACGTACAGTACAGCCTCCTAACTGTAAGCTTGGACACTAGGCCATTTTGTCATAACTGAGCATTGCAGCAGCTATCTTCACCAAATGCCAAATGCAGTGATACAGAATTATGAAAGAGGAGAGAGAGAAAGAAAGAAAAAAGGGATAATTACAGTTTTTAATTTCAAGGCTAATTCCAAACGGGGTCAGGAAGCATTGTGCCGGTTCGCCTCCCAGTGACTGCGGCGCCTTTTGAAAAAAAAAAGGGCTCCCTTCTTCTTCCTCGGTCTGCTTCAGAGCACAACCGTCGGCCATTTAATCCAATTTCACAGGCTCCTCCGCGCCAAGCTTGCTCACCGACCGACCGACCGACCGGCCCTCAGCCATGCTTGCATGCAGAGACGTGCGAAAGGAGACCATGAAAAATGCCAGTATCCCCTCTCTCTTTCTCTCTCTTTCTCTCTCTCTCTCTCTCTCTCTCTCTATCTCGCCCTCTCTCTCTTTCTCTACCGCTGTCACAGAGTCAGCAAGGAAAATGCATCTGCGTTAAATACCGTAGTGGATGAGCATATGGCAATGAATATGGTAATGTAATCATATTTTTTTGTGCTAAGGTCGCAGTTATGAGTCGAAAGGCTATACTCATAAATCTGCCTTTGTAATTATAATGGTAATTACTGCAGGCTGCATTTCAACACACTCGACAGCCGTGCGGCAAAAGGTGTTTGTTGTTTTGTTTATGTGTAGGGAGCTATGATTATGTATAGGTGTGCCGCTGAAAGTCAAAGGGTCTAATTATCGTGTACAAGAAGTGGGGCGTGCTAGCCAGGTGGACCAAACTCTTTTCCTTAGTTTCACTTTGTGCACTTTGAGTCGGGGGGCTGCTCTCCATAGGGAGAGGTTTGCTTGCTGGTTGGATTGGAATACTTAGTATGACTTTTAGAAGCATTGGACCTGCCTTCAACCAAACATGGCTAAACGAAAACCAAAAATTTTGGTTAAAGCAAGCCAGAGCAGAGTGTGAATTACCCCTCCATAATTGGGGGGTAGGCTACTATGTTTTTCGTTTTATGTTGTTCGTTACTTATAATATATATCAGCACCCTCCAACCCTAATATTTTTACCTCTTTGGGAGGTACGAGGTGTTGATTACCCCCTGTAATTTAAACTATGAGCCACAGCCTTAGTAAAGTTGCCTGATGGATTACTGGAGCAAAAAAAAAAAAAGAAGCAAAAAACAATTCCTAACACTGCACAGTGAGTTAGTGGATTGAATTAATGTTTAAATTAAAGTTTTTTAGAACGAGGACCCCCCCCCAAAAGGAACCTCAAGTACCACCACCACCCCCCCCCCCTCCCCCCCATCTAAGGCTAACAGGGCTATGTAAATGTATGAATTGGTGCAGCATCACAGCTCTAACTAGAGAAATAACATGAAGATGATATACATGTCGTTGAAACACACTGTGCATAGCATAGATAGCTTAAGAGAAACATTTTTTTTTTTTAACACAACTGCTCATGGATCATGGGATTTCTTGTGGACAAACAGTGGTCCGTGGGCCACACTTTGAGAAACCAGAACCAGAACACTGTATTACATAACCGTTGTGGCATTTAAACACCCGCGACAGCCATGCACATACAGCCAGACATGTGTTTGTTTGTTTTGTTTGTTTGTTGTTTGTTTGTGTATATATGATGATGTGTAGATATCTCGCTGAAAGCCAGAGGGAGTCTAATTACCATGTACGAGAGGTACGCTAGGCAGGGAGGTGGGGGATTAAATAACCCTTGTGGCAGCAGCAGCAGCAAGAACTCGCCATCATGGCCAGCCACAGATCTCATGCACCATGGCCAACCAGCTCTGCACACTTGCGTGAGTGTGTTTGTGTGTGAGTGTGTGTGTTTATGTGTGCATGTGCTGGTGTCTGTGTTTGTGTATTTGTGTGTGTGCATGTGTGTTTGTGTATGTGTGTGTGTTCGTGTGTGTGTGCCTGTGCGTGTGTTTGTGTGTTTGTGTGTGTGTGTGTGTGTGTGTGCGTGTATGAGTTTGTGTGTGTGCTTGTGTGTTCTTGTGTTTATGCGTGTGTTCATGTGTTTGTGTCTGTGCGTGCGTGCATGGGTGTGTGTGCATGTGTGTATGTCTGCGTGTGGGCTTGCTTGTGTGTGTGTGTGTGCGCGGCTGCATGCGTGTTTGTGTGTGTGTGTGTGTGTTCGTGTATGTTCATGTGCATGTGTGTTCGTGTGTGTGCATGCGTGTGTGTGTTTGTGTGTGCGTGCACGTGTGTGTGTGTGTTTGTATGTGCGTGTGTGTGTGTGTGTGTGTGCTGGGATGAGCAGGCAAGGTTTGCACCGGGGATGGTAGCCAGACGCCACGCTGAGGCCTGGAGGTGACCGAGAGGGCAGCTCCCAGATGGGTCTGGCCCAGCGAGGCCTCTCTTGGACGCGGTCCGGTGCCGGGCAGGGCCTGGCCTCCTGGCACGGGAGATGGCACGTGCTGGGCTGAAAGGGAGACACCCAGACTGTCCTGTGATTTGTTTATTTATTTATTTATGTTTCCCTCTCTCTCTCTCTCTCTCTCTCTCTCGCTCGCTCTTGCTCTCTCTGCTTGACAAAGCAGGCCAGGATCGGCCACATGGGCACTCACATGGAAGTACACCACACACACACACACACACACACACACACACTCGCACTCGCACTCGCACTCGCACTCATGACCATGCAGTGCTGTCTCACGTACACACACACAGGCATGCACGCACACATACGTGCACACACACACACACACACACACACACACACACACACACACACATTCACACTCACACTCCTGACTGTGCAAAATTGCCAATACCCACATACACCACACATGCTGTAACATACAGATAAACAGCATGTAGTTACAACTAGCATGGCTACCACACACACACACACACACACACACACACACACACACACAACCTCCCACAGGCACAAACACAGGATTTGGGCCTGTTCCAGCCAGTACCTCTTACCATGACCTCACACAGCCCAGGGTGAAAATCAAGCACCGCAGAGATGGCCACAGCCAATCAACAAGAGCGGATAAATAAATAAACCAATCAATGAGTGAGAAATCAACACGATGCACTTACCTTGGCCATTGTGACATTCACTAAAAGACTAGCTATCACGCTTGAATGAACTGTTGTTTACAGTGTGTGTAGATGCTGGAGGTGTGTGTGTGTGTGGAGGGTGGGTGAGAGGTGGGGGTAGAGAAGTGTGCATGTGTGTGTGTGTTTGTGTGTGTGGGGTGGGTGAGTGGGAGCATAAGGGGGAGATGCTGTGTGTGTGTGTGTGTGTGTGGGGGGGGGGGGGGTTGGGGATGCTGGACAAGTGTGTGTGTGTGTGTGAGGGTATGAGGGGTAATGGCAGTGCATAGACACTGAAGAAATGTGTGTGGTGGGTAAGTGGGGGTATGAGGGGTGGTGACAGTTAGGGAGATGCTGGAGGAGTGTGTGTGTGTGGTGGCAGTGCATAGACACTGGAGGAGTGTGTTTGTGTGTGTGTGTGTGTGGTGGCAGTGCGTAGATGCTGGAGGAGGGAGTGTGTGTGTTTGTGTGTGTGTGTGGTGGCAATGCATAGACGCTGGAGGAGTGTGTGTGTATGTGTGGTGGTGACAGTGCATCGACACTGGAGGAGTGTGTGTGTGTGTGTGTCGTGGCAGTGCGTAGACGCTGGAGTATGTGTGTGTGTGTGGTGGCAGTGCGTAGACACTGGAGGAGTGTGTGTGTGTGTGTGTGTGTGCGTGGTGGCAATGCATAGACGCTGGAGGAGTGTGAGTGAGTGTGTGTGTGTGTGTGTGTGTGGTGGCAATGCATAGATGCTGGAGGAGTGTGTGTGTGTGTGTGTGTGTGGTGGTGGTGGCAGTACGTAGACGCTGGAAAAGTGTGTGTGTTTGTATGTGTGTGTGTTGTGGCAGTGCGTAGACACTGGAGGACTGTGTGTGTGTGTGGTGGCAGTGCGTTGGAGGAGTGTGCGCAAGGTACGGCTGCAGTGTCTGCTGCACAGCCATTAGTATTCTGCGCCGGCTCTGCTCCCTCCTCTCTTCTCTCCGTGCTTGGTTACACACAAACACACACACACACACTCACGCACACACGCACACACATACACAGCCTAACTCACAACTGCAGTGCCCCTCTGCACCAACAGAGGGCGCAAGCGTTCAAGCTTTACCGTGCTCATGTGGTAGAGAGAGAGAGCGATAAGGAAGCACTTTGGCGCTGTGTCTCTCACCCTCAGAGGTTCTGTGGTAAATATGTTAGCTCGTGACATGACCTGACGTTTCTACTGCTCCCATGCTCATGGTTCTGTGTGTGTTTGTGTGTGTGTGTGTGTGTGTTCATAAACATCAAGTCCACTAAGGGTTTGGTTACAGAACAGAACCTCATTAATTCATCCTTTCTTGTGTTTCTATTTCACGTATAGGACTGGTTTAAGGATTGAAATGGGTAAACCTTGAGGGAAAACATTACTGAAATTCTTACTTCATGTCTATGCCTGCCTTCTTGCACAAAGTAGTATATAGCGTATAACTAAATACAGCCCAACTAACATGGCCCATATAATAAGTGTAGTTCACTGAACTCGATGCCCCAGAAGTCTGGTGTTCTGAAAACATCTTTGGAAAGGCACAAGCAAAGTGTCTGACCCTCAAAGCATGTGAAGCATCCGGTCCACAAGTTGGACTCAGTCTAATGGGGCCTAAATGTGACAAAACTGTATCAAAAAAGGACCATACATCAGGGGGAGGGTCAATAAGACACCTTAAGAATCTCAAGCTTAAACCAGCCCAATGTTCTATCATGGCACATTTAACAATAAAAGCAAAGCAAAGTGACCTGGTTGCAGGGATTCGGGAGACTGGATCGCCTGAAGGAGTCATTTCTGGAACATCTCCTAACACCTAGTTCCAGGCTCCTTCCATCTTTTTTTCAGGATACTGTCCCCACAGCCAGCCAGACCGACCATGGCCCTTTTAAAAGCCGTTCCTACTGTGGAGCAGCCTACATTGCCTTCACACGGTTCCTCTGTGTCATCTCGATCTCTCCTCGCTTCTCCTCATCCATCCATTTCTCTCCTTCTCTTTTTCTCTCTCTCCCTTCTTCTCTCTTCCTCTCTCTCTCTCTGCCCCTTGTGCACTCCACTCACTTGTGCTGCCCCCCCCCCCACTCGCTCTTTCTCTCTCTTCCTCTCTTTCTGTCCCTCACTCACTCCTCCCCCCCTCACTCTCTCTTCCTCTCTCTCTTCCTCTTTCTGTCCCTCATTCATTCCACTCCCTCACTCCCCTCGTTCTCTCGCTTCCTCTCTCTCTCTCTTCTCCTCTCTGTCCCTCATTCACTCCACTCACTCACTCCCTCCTCTCTCTCTCTTCCTCTCTTTCTGTCCCTCATTCACTTCACTCACTCCCTCCCCTCCTCTCTCTCTCTTCCTCTCTCTCTCTCTTTCTGTCCCTCATTCACTCCACTCCCTCACTCCCTTCATTCTCTCTCTTCCTCTCTCTCTCTCTTCCCCTCTCTGTCCCTCATTCACTTCACTCACTCACTCCCTCCCCTCCTCTCTCTCTCTCTCTCTTCCTCTCTCTCTCTGTCCCTCATTCACTCCACTCCCTCACTCCCCTCGTTCTCTCTCTTCCTCTCTCTCTTCCTCTCTCTGTCCCTCATTCACTTCACTCACTTGCTCCCCAGCGTCTCCTCTGCACTGAACACCACACCACACAGAGCCACGCTCACAGCTTTGATCAACACACCAGGGAAGGGGGGAAAAAGAGAGAGAGCGAAGGAGATGGAGGAAGGGAAAGAGAGGAAAAGAGCAGGGAGAGATAAAGAGAGAGAGAAATGGAGGAAGGGAGGAAAAGAGCAGGAAAAGAGAAGAGAAAGAGCAGAGGAAGAAGGAAAGAAAAAGAGAGAGGGGAGGAGAGAGAGAGAGTGGCACAGAGGCATCAAATGCTCCATATTCAAGTGCCAGCAAAAATGTGGAGACTAACGGATTGTCAGTGACTTCAAATAATTGGCAAGGACACAGACATACAGGCAGATGTAGGCTCACACACACACACACACACACACACACACACACACACACACACACACACACACACACATAAAAACACAAACATGCACGCACACACTCTGCCCCACAAAACTCTCAGCTTGAATCAAACTCTTTGCCAGCATGACTTCTTTTCTCCTGCTAGCTAGATTACACCAACCTCTAAATAGATATTATAACAAGAGCAGAATGGCAATAGACATCCTGTAGGATTGTACTATATCTAGCGACAGCACTTTCTAAACAGACCACAGAGAATAAAAGAGAGAGAGACAGAAAAAGAGAAAGAGAGAGATCGAGACAGAGACAGTGTGTGTGTGTCTGTGTGTGTGTTTGTGTGACTGGGGTGGGTCTGACATTCCCTGCAGTGTGTTGGATATCCCTGTGTCCATCGTAGTCATTGTAAGATCATCCCAATGCCTTTTATATGTCAGTTTAAAGTGGCAATGGTGTCACAGTCTCCATTTTCACCTTATATCACTGTGGCTGTAAGGCAATGTTAAACACCACTTGACTTGGAGTAGAGGGTAACCTAATCGGTTAAACTTGAGTATAAAATGCTCTGGTTGTGCTGTATATCAGGAGAGTGAGTCACATTTGTGTGTGTTTTTCCCAGCACCAGGAGGTAGTTTAAAGAGCTGTTTTATGGCTCTTGGTGCACTAATGGAGGTTAAAGGCAGATTGAAGAAGAAAAAAAGGGGTAACACTTTCTATGAAGCATGTGTTCATAAGACTTTATAAACACATCCATAAAGGGTTATTATGCCTTCATAAAGGTTAATAATTATTGGAAGTAGTGTTTATATTAATACATACTGCACTTGTGAGGAACGCAAAGCTTTCTAACCAATAATGGACTTTGTCACTTGAAGTTGGAATAAGGCTTATGACATAGCATTTTCATGCCTTAGGTTGACAGTCATGGGTATGTATAAATAGTTATGAATACTTTACATACTTTATAAATGCACTATAACCCATTATGGGTGTGTTTATAGAGTATTGTAAATACAACCTTCATAGAAAGTGTTACCATATATTTCACAGATAGTGACTCATTATTTGCATACCTTATATGCATTTCTCATAAAACTATGTAAAATTACTTTCTACAATAAAATTACAGGAACATAACAATAATTTCGCAATAAAACCAAAACTGCACATTATAATTTAGTTCATAGAAAGTGTTACCAAAAAAAAAGGCAGCATAGTCAAGACAAGTACATAGTTTCCTTGCACGTCCCCTAATGGGGGGTTCCAATTTTATTCAACATTGGGGCATAACGCATCCATCTTAAGGATCATTCAATTTTGGCACCTTTTTTTGAAGAAGATGGCATAGCTTTTTTTTTCCATTGTCGTTTTATCATCTGTGAACCTTATTGAAACAACACGATGTAACGAAAAAAACAGAAAGACAATGAAAAAAGGAGGGGTAAGGCTGAGTGTGACATCCAAAATGAAACTCAGTACACATTGACAAAAAGAAAAGGATGTTGTTTCTCTTTTTCTTTTCTGTTTCAATTTTTAAAAAAAGGCCTTCATTTTGTTCATTTGTTCAATTCTCAACCCTCCTCCCCTAACCCACCTCAAAGCATGAACTAGAGCCCCATTAACATGAATTATCCCCCCCCCCCACCACCCCCCGCCCAACTTAAGATACAAAAAGAGAGAGAAAATACACACGTTTACAGGGAAGGTCTCCCACCATTTTGTGTTCTCTCTTTCTCTGTAGCCCCAAGACCCGCACCTACCCCCCACCCCATCCCTCTCTACCTCAGCATCTATAATTTTCGCTTTTCAAAATGTACATTTCTGAACAACAGGTTGGTTGTACACTTTTTTCATAGTTTGTCTTTTTTTTTCTCTTTTGTTTTTGAACATGCATGTAAATTTCTTTATTCTGGAAGTCTTTTTCAGGTGGGATCACCCATTTACAGTTTTGTTTTGTCTTCTTGCAGGGTTGATCTGTTCTGTGTCTGTCTGACACCCCTCTCGGTCTTGTCTCAACTTTTCACCCCACCCACCCTACATCCGTCATCCACAGTTCCTGCGAAACAGAACCCTTTTCCGGCTGGTGGTGACCTATCAGCCGGCCCCTCCATCCTCTTCCTCCATCCTTCATCCTCTTCTCCCGGAAACAAGATGGCCGCCAGAGCTCTATGGCTGATGTGTGACTTCCACTCTGCCACCACCACACGTCACACGTGTGTGCCGTGCGTCATTTCTGTTCGACTCGAGGAAGAGAGAAAACGGCCAAGGCCTCCACAGAAGAAAAAAACTAAAGAAAAACAAAACAAAAAAAAACATAACCTCCTTGGCGGAGGTAAAAAAAACAAGTGAAAAAAAAAAACCAAAGCAAAAAGTCAAGGGGAGACAGATCTTGAAAAGAGCAAGACCAGGGTTATCTTTTTTTTTCAAAAAAGTTCTTTGTTTGACCACAGTTGTCAGTTTCATCCTTTTGGTCACCAAAAAAAAGAAAAGAAAAATGCTGAGTCACCTTTCTTGCTCTCTTCATTGCCATGGTGACTGCACTGTTTTTTTCATTAGTTTATTTTGTTTGCTTCTTTCAAAAGATGTCTTTCTTCTTTTTCTGTATTGGTTTACACTAAGGAGGATCTGTGGTTGAATTTATTCACATCAATATATATTTATATAGCCATATATAATTAGTTCATAATGGATTTTTTTTTTTTGTTTCAACAAAACTTCGTACCAGCTTGGCACAGTAGTAATGCCAGTACTTTTAAACAATGTATAAAAGAACAGTAACACTGATGTCATTAAATGGAGTGAGATGATTGGAGGTTAGAGGTGGTGGGAGGACAGACGAAGACCCCTCCCACACCTAAGCAGCAAATGTCGACGAGTTTAAAAAACAAAAACAAAAATCCAAACATTTTTGTTTTTCGAATATATTTTTCAAAACCCGTCACGCTTGTGACCTAGCCCCGTTTGTTTTTCTTCAGCAAGCCCTCTCCACTCTCTCTTGTCTTGTCTTGTCTCATCTGACTGTTTCAGACACTTCAACGTTTGGGAGGTTAGAGCCTTTTTTTTTTCTTTGAATGATTATGATTTACTGACTGCAATTCCTGTGCCTCTCGGCAAACATGGGGAAGTCATGGAAGCTATCAAATCACCTATGAGTCCTCTGTCCTTGTCTTTTCTGTTCCCTCTTTCCCTCTCCCTTTTTTCCCTCAATCATTCTTACTTCCATCTTTTACATTAGACTGAGGGCACATATATGTATGTATGTGTGTGTGTGTGTATATATCTGTTTGTGTGTGTGTGTGTGTATGTGTTTATGTGTGTGTGTGTGAAGGGGGGGTGTGTAGACAGAGGCTCTTTTGTTTGTGTTGGAGGAGGATCACGGGGTGTGTGTGGTGGTCGCGAACGAGCGAGTGAGCGAGTGAGAGTGCGGGCGGCTCGTAGCTCATACGGGCGTGGTGCGGCGGTTGGCCGCGTTGCCGTGGCCCGAGTCCTTCTGGTCCTTGGGGATGCAGTTGTGGACCTGCAGGAAGTTGTGGTCTCTCTCCGAGTTGTAGGTGGCCGTGGGCGTCCCGTGCGAGCCTTTGAGGGTGTCTCCCCCGCCCCCGCCGCCGCCACCCCCACCTCCTCCACCCCCTCCTCCGCCCCCACCTCCTCCTCCTCCGCTACTGCGGCTGAGCGTGTACATGGAGATCTCGGTGGAGGGCAGCGCGGCGAAGCCCTTGAGGCCCACGGGCGAGGCGTCGCGCGAGTGCGAGGGGTCGGTGGAGCGCGAGGAGGACGAGCGCCGGCGGTATCGGTAGCGGTAGCTGGGGATGCGCGTGATCGCCGAGCCCTGCAGGTAGTCTGCCGTGCCGCTGCCGGGCCCACCACCACCGCCGCCGGGACCTCCACCGCCAGGACCGCCCCTCCGCCCCCGCCCAGCGACCCCCCGGCTGCTCCGCGCCGCCGCCGCCCGCAGCTCCCGGTGCCGGTCGATGAACATGTGCACGGCCAGGACGCCCACCATCTCGGCCATGATGAAGGACAGCGCGCCAAAGTAGAAGCTCCAGCCGTACGAGTAGCTGTTCTTCTTGCTGTCGCTCTTGGACGGGTCGCCCGCGTTGGCTGATATGTACACGATCATGCCGATGATGTTACTCAGGCCTGTGAGGTGTTGTGAGGGATATGGCAGGAGGAGGAGGAGGAGAACAATAGGAGAACCGAGAAGAAGATTTAAGAAGAAGAAGAAAACAGAAGAGAACAGAAAGAAGTGAAGAAGAAGAAGAGGAACAAGAAGAGAAGGTAGAAAGAAAGAAGTGGGAAAGGGCAAAGAGAAAAAAGGAGGACAATAAGGAGAAGATTTTACAGAAGAAAATGAGAATAGAAAGAAGCGAAGAAGAAGAAGGAGAAGCAGAAGCAGAAGAAGAAGAAGAAGAAGAATAGAAGAAGAGAATAATAAGGAAAGGACAAAGATAACAAAAGAAGAAGTAGAAAGAAAGAAAGAACAGGGAAATGATGAGATGAGACAGAATGGCAGTGGAATGTAGGAGAAAGAGACACAAGGTGAAGGTTAGAACGTCTTAGAGGAAGTCATTACCAGACAGCCCTAATGAGGGATATCAGTGTCAGCATCCGCTCACTGTGGCTCTTGTTTAGACACGTCTCCATCATCTCATCAGAAATGGGAAAAAAACCTCTCCTCTCTTCCTCAAACCTCAACTCGTCGGACAAACACATTCATCTCTAACAGACTAATCACTTATCTACTTAGTCACTCTCTCAAAAATATGCCTCTATCACTTCTAGCACGCACACAAAAAGAAACTCACACACACACACACACACACAGACACACACAGACACACTCACACACACAGTTTCCACACAGACACGTATCATTTTCTATTCAGTCATCCACAGAGGAGGAAAATGTGCGAAAGCGTGTTGATGGATCAGTGAGAAGTATGTCAGGGACACCTTATTTTTAGAGATTAATCCCAATGGGTAGCTCTGGGCCTAGCAACAGGATCAGGCTATGGAGGGGAGGGGGGGCGGTGGCAGAGGGGGAGGGAAAAGTGAGTCTCGCACTTCTGACGAGCACTATGGGGAAGATCTGCTCTCACCATGCTGAGCAGGCTGGCCTAGTATTTAAGCACTCTGCTGTGTCCTATTTCAGATGTGTGTGTGTGTGCGGGCACACGCACGCAAGTACACATGTACATACACACACACACACACACACACATATCCACACACACACGTACGCACATATGCTCGCACAAACACACACACATACACATCCACACCCACGCATACACAGCAAATGAGCGCATGCATGCCCACATACTCACAATAAAACACACACACACACATATTCTTTCTGTCTGACACACATACATACATGCATACACACACACACACTAGCAAGTGGAAAAATACAATAAAGATAACCAATTTCTAACTATTTACTTTGCATGAAAACTAAACAGATGTCTCCACTTCACTTCTCTCTCTTCTCTTCTCTTGGTCCATGTGTGTGTGTCTTACCTGCCGAGACAAAGAAGATGCCCGCGCTGAGGATGATGTTGTGGCGCGCCTTGTAGAACTCGCTGGCGGCGATGCACAGCCCTCCCATAAAGAGCATGATAACACTGAGGATAGGGAAGATGCTGGAGGCTCGCACCGCACCTGAGGAGACAGACACACCATGGGACTGTGTAAGACAACTGGACAAACCCTCTGTGATATAACGCATAGACTTTCCTACAGGCCGGATAAGGGCTTAAATCGAAGGTTCTGGCACAGCTGGCACAGCTGTTTTTGGCCGTTTTATTCTATTGTCAATGTTAGCTACCTGGGCATTAAAATAATTAATTCTAAAAACAATTCACACCCCTTGAAGTTAGAATGGACCCAAAAACTACTGAAACATACCAAAACAGTTTTTTTTTAAACTAGGCTCTAAATATGTGAAAATTGAAGATTGAAAATGGACTTTATAACATGGGAGTCTATGGGAAGTTGCTCGCTTCTGCAGCCAGCCCCCAAAGGATAAAAGAGGTATTGCACCTTTGGAACTTTCATTTCCGCCTTTATTGTTTAGCCTGGAAAGTTGCCGCTTTGGACACACACATGCGAACATAATGAGAACACACCTGTGTGGAACTTTAAGTTGGAGTAACGACAAGACATACAACTAACTGATAAATTAAGGTCATTTAATAATTTAACTCCTAAAACGCAATATGTGGCTCATCCTCTGTATCATAATAAGCGATATAAGACAGCCTAAAAACAGTTACACGTTGCACATTACAAATATTTCCCTATAGCCTGGCTGTTGCACCAAGCTCGTAGACAGAGCTTGGTTTGGCAAACCTCCCACTGACAGGAAGTTCACAGGCATCTTTTACTAGACAGAGCTACAACCAATCAGACCATGATTCCGATGATGTATGCCTATTGTTCATTTTTATTGGTTCCTGAATTTTTCGGACCAGGAAGAACTGAGAATAGGCAGGTTTGGCGTTTAAAATCCCTTTATTAAACCATCACAAGGTCCAAGCATCCACTACATGAGCCCTCACCCACCCCAACCCTCCCCCATTTAAAAAGAAAAGAAACAAAATGAATGGGCTGGTTGGCCAGACTGACTTGAACGCAAAATTCTATGTAGCATCACAGGCAGCATAGTCAGGCCCTAATTTCCCTACACCTTCAATTTCCATTTCCAACCTCTCTCCCTCTCTCTCTCTCTCTCTCTTTCTCTCTCTCTCTCTCCTCTTTTTTGCTCAGGCTGTTTCCAGGACAGCCAGCTGTAATGTAGCTGCTTCCCTGCAGCACCGCCGTGCCTCAGTGTGTTCCCTGAGCACCTGACCGCTGTTTTGCTGTTCCCAGACCTGTGCTTAGGCTCGGACAAACGCTACAATTGGCTCCCGTATCTGATCCCTGATCTCTCGAATCTCCCCCTGTCTCTGCCTGCCCCCCCCCCCCCCCCCCCCCCCCCAGCTTATCAGCCAGGTCAATCTACCCCCCCGTCAGATGCCAGAATAACTCATGCCTATCTCGTTGTTGCTCTTTGCTCTAATCTGGCTCTCTCCATCTCTCCTTCATCTCTCGTCTTCTCTCTCTCTCTCTCTCTCTCACACACACACATATCTATCTCTCTCTCCCATCCTCTCTCTACCTCTCCCTCTCTCTCTGTTCCATCTCTCATATCTTTCTCATCTTACTCCTTTTTTTTCTCTCTTGTCTGTCCATCTACCTCTCTCTCTCTCTCTCTGTCTGTCTGTCTCTCTCTCTCTCTCTTTCTCTCTCTCTCTCTGTCTGTTTGCACTATCTGTCCATCAGCTGGTTGTCCTTCCACTTATCCTACACTCGGGCAGACGCAGTGAGTGTCCTTCCCCAACACACAGCCTACTAATGGGCAGGTAAATGGAGGCGAGATTTGACATGTGCCGTCAAGAGTGGAGGACTGTGTGTGTGTGTGAGTGTGTGTGTGTGTGTCTATATCCGTGGTTGCTTTGGTGTGTGTGTGTGTCTGTGGGTGAGTTGGTGTGTGTGTGTCTATTGGTGTGAATTCAAGTGTGTCAAGTGTATGTGTGTGTGTCAAGTGTGTGTGTGCGTGTCGGTGTGTCTGCGTTGGTGTGTGAGTGTGTGTTCATATGCTTCTGTCCATCAACAACCCTGTGGCAGACAGACAGACACACACATGCATTTTTCTGTGAAGTGACTTTTGTACACACACACCGATAGAAACTGACACCACACAGACATTTCACCCTCAGAGATGGTTGCGCAAAACCCGGAAAGTTACAGTCAGTTACCCTCATTTACATGAGTCCTTCTCTCGGAGTAATTGTGTTATTTAGCTTCACTTTCATGCCCTTCTCTGTCTACCTTCCGTCCTCTCTCTCTCTCTCTCTCTCTCTCTCTCTCTCTTTCTCTCTCTCTCTCCACACCCCTCCTCTCGGTGTTCTCCTCTCTGGGAGCCAGGTGGTGGGTCTGAATTAATATTAACTGAGGTGACCTCATAGCATACATTAGTTTCTGAATCTCTCTCTTTCTTTGGCTCTCTCTCTCTCTCTCTCTCTCTCTTTCTCTCTCTCTCTGTCTCCTTGTCTCTTCCTCTCTCTCTCTCTCTCTCTCTCTCTGTCTCTCTCTCTCTCTCTCTCTCTCTCTGTCTCTTTCTCGCTCTCTGTCTTTCCCTCTCTCTCAGTGACAGGAGGCATGAAATAGCAGCTGTGAGGTGGGTGACATTCAGTCACCGAGTCCTCAGTGATCTCTTCAAACACACACACACACACACACACACACACACACACACACACACACACACACACACACACACACACACACACACACACACATCAAGGATGGAAACATACACACACATGCATGCAGATACACACATACTCATACACATACCAAGTATGCACTCACACACAGATACATACACTGATGTAGAAATTGAAGGGTACAGCATTTAATAGAGCACCAGCACACACACACACACACACACACACACACACCCAAACACACACACACACACACACACACACACAAGCACAAATACATGCTCGTACCTCCAGTGACAGACAGACATGTAAGCACAACTTTGTTAGCTTATTGTGTCCTCCTGTTGTAAGTCTCTTTGGATAAAAGCGCTTGCTAAGTGTAATGTAATGTAAATGTGACCCCCCCCCCACACACACACACTGCCAACCTCCACTCACTCACACATACACATACACACACACACACACACACACACACACACACACACTTGCAAACTTACAATCATATCTACATGTATATACACATGTATTACATTCAACTAGATACATAAGTGCACTGCCTGTTATTCACATCTACACACACACACTCACACACACACTCACACACACACACACACACACGGTTGCTTGCCAAGTTTTTCAGGTCAGCCCTCTCTGCAGTTTAGCACTTTGATGCAAGCAGGGCCATTCTGAGCCGCACGCCCACCAGATGAATATGTCTCCTCCACCACACACTCATGCACTCTCTCTCTCTCTTTCTCTCTCTTTATCTCTCTCTCTCTCTCTCTTTTTCTCTCTTTATCTCTCTCTCTCTTTTGCTCACTCTCTCTTTCTCTTACTCTCTCTCTTTCTCTTACTCTCTCTCGCTTTTTCTCTCTCTCTCATACACACACATACACAACTGTGAGCTACCTCTCTCTCTCTGTCTCTCTCTCTCTCTTTCTGTCTCTCATACACACACACACACACACACACACACACACACACACACACACACACACACACACACGCTTACTACACAAAATGACAAGTGCATTCACATAATAAGTCTTTTGGGGTGTACCGTACATGTGCAATATGAAATGTTGAACATGGTGTAGAGGCTGTGCAGAGGCAATAAAGGATGAGGAGAGATAGTCTAGTCTGGGCCTCAACGCTGCTCTTCTTTCAGTGCCTGCCCAGCCGCTGTCTCTATCCTTCTCTCTCTCTCTCTATCCTTCTCTCTCTCTCTATCCTTCTCTCTCTTTCTCTCTATCCTTCTCTCTCTCTTTCTCTCTCTCTATCTCTCTCTCTCTATCCTTCTCTCTCTTTCTCTCTATCCTTCTCTCTCTTTCTCCCTATCCTTCTCTCTCTGCCCTTCTTTCTCTCTCTATCCTCTCTCTCTTTTCTCTCCCACACTCCCTTTTTATTGTGTCTTGTACTATTCCTGCTTTGTTGAATCTCTCTCTGCTATCTCTCTTTGCTTCTGTCTCTCTTCCTCTGCCTCTCTCTCTCTCTCTCTCTCTTTGCTTCTGTCTCTTTTCCTCCGCCTCTCTCTCTCTCTCTCTCTCTCTCTCTCCCTCCCTCCCACTCTTGTCGTCTCCACTGGCAGTGTCCAATTCAGGCCTTTTGTTAACTGGTGCTCTTTGAAGACTGGCTAATGTCCTGATGGAGGATTCACATGGAGTTTGTAAAAGAGGCAGCTATGCGCTAGCCTGGAGGAAGCATAGGCCTTGGAACCCAGATCAAATATGAGCAAACACAATGACACACACACACACACACATACACACACACATACCCACACACACATGCACGCACACGCATGCACACACATTCACACGCACATGCGTACACCCACAAACACACAAACTCACACACAAGCAAATGAGAAAACTGAAGAATGTGGAAGAGAGTATGTATATGGGTCGCGTGCGTGCGTGCGTGCGTGCGTGCGTGTGTGTGTGTGTGCGCGTGTGTGTGAGTGAGGGTCTGTGGGCATATGTTCAATAGGTAAATAAAAAAAGCCGAGAGAGGGAGAAAGTCAAGATTGGGCACTTCCTCTCTCACTACACAACTAAAACATATTTGCGAATTCTTGAAGGAGCCATGAGCTTGTAGACAAAAAAAGAAGAGCATCTCCACGTTTTCACAGCACAGCATAGTGGGGCAGACAGACAGACATGCAGACAGAAAGTCAATACTGCAAAAGGAAGACTCCCTCATGCATTATCAATACCCCCACCCCCCTCCCCCAGGATGCACCCCCCCCAGACTGCTTTGGAGGAGGTTTCCAGCCCATCAATGACATATAAACATTTAGTCCTCAGACACAGACACACACACACTACACCTGTTTAAGGACCACAATGGAAATAAGTTCATCTGAGCTTTTTTTTGTGTTATCCTTTTGACATATGTGCAAGGTACATACGCACCATTTATTTTATTTTTTATCAACCTTATAAAATCAAATCAAATCAAATCAAATCAAATCAAATCACCTGACCCCCCCCCAAAAAAAACAGGTTAATAAATAAGTAAAGTCCCTCTGCAGGCCAAGCCCACATTCCCAACAAACAATGCCCCATGTAAGCATGACCACAAGAGGGAGGGGGAGCAGGTGCTGGCATTTCAGCACTCACTACCCTGCCCATGACCCATGTGCCAGCTCATAAGAGCCCAAATCTCCTTGCATATGCAAATACTCCATCCAAACACAGACATAAACTTTGTCTCTCTGTCACACACACACACACACACACACGCACACACACACACACAAACACAAACACACACACACACACACACACACACACACACACACACACACACACACACACACACACACACCTGAAGTCAGGCATGGAAATCTAGCCATGGTCATGCACCCCTCACCCCTCCCTCCCTCCATTCACCTCACTGCCCTCTGCTAAACATTCCAGTTAACCTACCAACCACTGACAGAGCCACACTGTGTGATGTCAAAATGATGTCAAATGATTCTACTTAATCTCAGTTAAAGGAAGGTCATCAGACAAAAAAAAGCAAGAAAAAAAAACAAAAAAAGACAACTGCAGTATGCATGCTGGTGCCATCTGGAGCCAAAAAGACACACCAGATACTGTACATTCAAAAGCATGTTTACGGTGTCCCAACTGCACGTACTGTGACACAGAGTGATGGGGCTCATTGGGGTGCCTTTGTGCCTGACGCTGTGCCCAGCGAGGGAACACTTGTAGCAGGGTGGCTATCAGACACAGACTGCTTTCAGTCCACCACACAGAGCCACACATCACTAATGACAATGACACTGTTACTCCAAATTTATCCATATCCGACTCAATAGGTAAAGTGTACTCAAATGCCTTTAGTCCTTTAGAAAGGATCTCTTACAAATGAAATGATATTTTACTGAGAATATTTGAAGTGTGATATGATACATTTACATTTGATAGTACAGCAATGCAATGAGACACCACCACAAAGCCACTCGTTACTACTGCCGTGAAAAAGGTAAAAAGTCATGAGAAAAAGGGTTTTGATGTCCTTACAGATTTCCAAAATCATTATTTGCATTTTGCCATTATATTCCTGACTGTATGCACTTTGTTTCAGCAAGTCACACCAATAACCAGGATAACCAGGAACCAAACCAGATATTAAACCAAACCAAACTACAAGATATGAGCACAAATGGAGAGAGAAGGCAAACGTCAGATAACTGTGTCCTAACTGTATTTGATGCAACCAATTGTAGTATCAATCAGTTTTTTCCCACACTGAAACTGTTAAATTTGCCTTACTGCCTTACCTATCCCTTCCTAACAAAACTAATATAACTAACAAACACTAATCTAAACTCTCTCTCTCTCTCTATCCCTATGCAGAAGTACATATGTCTGTTGTGTCTCTACTCTGTGTCCTCCTCTATTGCTTATGTCCCCCTTGATTGTAAGTTGCTTTGGATAAAAGTGTCTGCCAAATGCAATGTAATGTAATGTAATGTAATGTGTCACAAGTACTTAACCTCATTTGAACTAGTGAGCTCTTCTTCAAGGGCCAACTTCACATAGTTCATAGTTTTTGTATTTGTTTTGTGATTGTACTGTTGAAACTACTTGTCTGTGCTGCTGTCTTGGCCTGGTCTCTCTTGGAAAAGAGATTCTATATCTCAATGAGACTAACCTGGATAGGATAACAGGATAAATAAAATAAAATAAAATAAATCACATCTGTATTGTGTACCTTTATTAACCTTAATTAATTTTATTAAAATAACAGGCTGATAGTCTATAATGGTAAAGTACCACCCTTCCAACACTACTGAGCTGAGAGGTGAGAGGTGAGAAGACTGACTGTACTCCTCCTCTGTGCACTACAGGCTAAAGATAGGAGGCCTCTCTCCATCGCAACTACAACAGCACTGGTGCTGTTGCAATGCCCTAGTCACAGGCTCAAGGCCCCTCCAGCTCTGTATGACTTTCACACACACACACACACACACATGCACACACACACACACACACACACGCACACACACACAAAACAAGTTTCTAGAGGTTGGCAAACCTGTCAGGTGATGATGAGTACATGTCGACACACACAATAGCCTCCAACGTTACGGAGTTATACATGTTTCTAATGACTGCAGACATTTTTATGGCTAGTTTTGTATTTTTTTCTTAATTAATACACTTTCTGACGAGCATGCCTTTTTTTTTTTTTACACACTCACTTATTTTGCATGCGTTTTGTATTTCTAATGACGACAGCCTTTTTCCCCGATTTGAGGTTTTATGGTTTTTGGCAAGAAAGTATTCGGTGGCGGTGTTGCGGCCCCTGTGTTTCAGGGTACAAAGAGCTACAGAGCGGAGAGGACAGGAGAGGAGAGGAGAGGAGAGGTGCAGGATGAGATCGCTGGCGGAGGAAGCTGTCCAGCGCTCCAGGTTGACATCTGGCTTTTATGTAATTGCACTCAGTAGTGCCAGAGAGAGAGAGAGGGAGCAGGGAGAGATACATGGGGAGAGAGAGAGAGAGAGAGAGAGAGAGAGAGAGAGGGAGAGAAAGAGAGAAAGAGAGAGAGGGAGAAAAAGAGAGAGAATGGGGGTGGGGGACAAGAGAAAGAGAGAAAGATATGTAGAGAAACAGCGCGCGAGAGAGAAAGAAAGAGTGAAAAAGAAGGAGAAAGAGAGAAAGATATGTAGAGAAACAGCGCGAGAGAGAGAAAGAAAGAGTGAAAAAGAAGGAGAAAGAGAGAGAGATATATACACTCAATGCAAGAGAGCAAAAATGTCATCCCTCTCCAGTGAAATGACTCCACGCTTGCTCGAATTTTAAAGAGTGAGCAATTAGTTTGTGTGTGTGTGTGTGCTTTAGGTGCAAGGCCGGGTATATGCGTCACCAAGAAAACTGGTTCACGAAGCTAAAAAGTATCTTTTCTCCCTTGCTAATATTGGAGAAAAGCGACAGGCGCCCCTGTTCACAACAAACTGTTGTTGAAGTGTAGGCCAACAGTTTTGTTAATCGTTGAAGGCACAGGTGAATTGTGGGTAGACTTGTGCATGCTGTAGGTCCGTGATGTGAGTGTTATCGGAGAGGGAACCAGAGTGAGACGGAGCGATCGCTCCGGCCTTTGGATAAAAAAACGCTCGCCGCTCCCGACTATATTTTGTACGTTCCACTCCCTGCTCGTTTCCCGCTCCGCTCTGCTCACATGCTGTGACACACACGCACACACACACACACACACACACACTCACATACCTTGAAGTTACAGAGACTTAAATTACATACTATACTACAATTTATACACTCATAAGATGTGGGTTGCAGCTTCTCTAATTATTTTCAAAACTTTGCCACAAACCAAAATTTGCGTGTGCTTTGTCTTGAATCACCCCCCCTTCCCCACCCCCCCTGCTGCTTTCATACAGTGTGTGTCTTTTTGTGTTTGTGTGTACTCACATTTTTAATAATTAGGCTCCTAACACTTTCCTGCTAGTGTTTCCACAATAGTGGTGGCCATGAGCCGAGAGAACAGAGTCAGGCACTTAAAGATGTGGTGCGTGATTCCACCGTTTCGGTTTTGCTGAAGGTTAATGATATTTGACCTCAACGGTCAAGCAGACTCAGTTGTCAGCTGCTGAATTTCTCTGTTGATTGGCTGCGATTGCTTATTGGCCCTGGTGTAAAAGCCATTGTGTTTATTCTCAGAAGCCAGGAGTATGTGTGGGTATTTTTTTTATGTAAAAATCTACAAGTACAGCACCACATACTATGTTATATACATATCGTTAGCTTGATAGCATAATTGCCTAAGTCATTTTTTGGTCAAATTGAGATTTTTGCACAACTTTACTCCCCTACCACTTCTGCATCATCCTGTCTGTCTGCATATGTCATTGGCCAATCACAACACTCATAAAAGTAAAAAAAAACATAGCTGCCTAAGTCATTCATTTGACTTAGGCAGTTTTACCATTGGACTTAGGCAGTTTTTATACAATCAATTTGACTTAGGCAGATTATGCCTATGACTTAGGCAGTTTTACCATTGGACTTAGGCAGTTTTTATACAATCAATTTGACTTAGGCAGATTATGCCTATGACTTAGGCAGTTTTTCTGCTCTTCTCAGCCATTTTGCATACGTCAAAACTGCCTAAGTCACTTTTATTTGATAAAAAAAATGATGTTCGGTTTTGTTCTTTTTCCAAACTTTTTCTCACATCTACATGAATGTTCTGTGAAAATATCAATAAAAAATATGCATGTGATTTTTAGAAAATGTGTTTTTTCTTGTTTTCCAAAAACACAAAAAAATGACTTAGGCAATTATGCTATCAAGCTAACGATATACTACATCAGTGTCCCCAATAACTAAAGTATCTTTAGATTTTTTCAATTGAAGTAAAACCCTATTGCTGATGTGACTGTGATTTAATACACTGTACATTGTTTAATCGAATTTTAGATATTTAGCATCAAGGAATATATATATCACATGTAAGGCTGTTCTCTATTGAATATCTGCATGGCTGTGATGACAGCGAGCACTCTCTGCCGATGGCCTTGTGCTGAATCACTGGCGTAGTGATGTGCAGTCAGCCTACACCGCCAGCATGACATCATCCGCATGGATTGCCTCACTGTCCTTTGTGACATCACTCCACTTCCTGGTAAAAGGAGAGGGCAGTCTCTGAATCAGGCCAAACACTATTGATTTCAGGGATGGGAGAGATATGCTCTCTTGCGTACGTGTGTATGTGTGTGTGTGTGTGTGTGTGTGTGAGGGTGGGGGTGTAGAAAGACAGACAGACTGAGTGTGTGTGCCTGCATTTGTGCGCATGTGTGTGTGTGTGTGTGTGTGTGTGTGTGTGTGATTGGTAGAGGTCATGGCTGTTTTGGTCAATGCAAAAGGCTCTGACCATATCTAATCCTATTACAAGGATCATCAACCTCATCTTGGGCATAAACACACAAATCCACAAATAGACACATCCATGTCCCCTCATTGACACTTTTATTTTATGAAATAAATATTCACACTTTAGCTGATAGTGTAAATATATAGATAAACAAATTAGAATACAAATCTAATATGAAGCCCTTTCTGGATCCCCTATGTTTTACTTTTACACACACATGCACACACATGGACACACACACACACACACACACACACACACACACACACACACACACACACACACACAGCTCCTTATCAGATGTGATGTACAGTACTTGGCGAATAAGGACATGTTTAACATTACATACCCGATCCATATTACGCATACCTTGAACAACAGGGCTATGGGTTGATTCACACTGAACGTCTCCTTTAATGAGTCACCTGCACGAATGCGGCTCTGAGTTCCCTCCTCAGCAGCAGCTTCCACCAAACAGCTACACAGTTACACCACACAGCCCCGTGTCAAAAGGCCCATACTCATTACAGCTCAGCTCACACCCAACTCACAGACATATATCTCACTCTGGCTCCCTTTCTCTCTCTCTCTCTTTCTCCATGTCTGTCTGTTTATCTCACTCTGGCTCCCTTTCTCTCTCTCTCTCTCTCCATGTCTGTCTGTCTCTCTCTCTCTCCCTTTCTCTGTCTCTCTCTCTCTCTCTCTCTCTCCATGTCTGTCTGTCTCTCTCTCTCTCTCTCCATGTCTGTCTGTCTCTCTCTCTCTCTCTCCCTTTCTCTGTCTCTCTCTCTCTCTCTCTCTCTCTCCATGTCTGTCTGTCTCTCTCTCTCTCCCTTTCTCTCTCTCTCTCTCTCTCTCTCTCTCTCTCTCCATGTTTGTCTGTCTGTCTCTCTCTCCTTTTCTCTCTCTCTCCACGTCTGTCTGTCTCTGTCTCTGTCTCACTCTTCCCCCTCCTCTCTCTCCCTCTTTTTATCCTCTCTCTTTCTACTTCTTCCCTTTTTCTCTTCTTATGCACTTCTCTCGCTCTCTGTCTCCCTCTCTTTCACTACCTCTCCCCCTCTTCTCGTCTTTTGTATTTCTCTTCTCTCTCTTCTGTCTCCCCCTATTTTCTCTTCTTACGCACATCTCTGTCTCTCCCTCTGTTTATTGATCTATCTGTTTCCCCTCTCCTGATGCAACTGTCTATCTGTCAGCCATTTAGTCTCACATGCTCTCTTGCTTACTCCTCTCTCGTAGGTTTAATGGCTTTCTTTTCTTTTTCTTTTCTTCTCCTCTTTTTTTCCTTTTCTTTTCTTTTCTCTTTCTCCCCCCTCCCTGCTGTGGTGTGAACTCCAGGCCCCGTAGCGGTGGGGCTGAGTGTTTAATTCCTCTTATGTAACAGCAGCAGCAGCAGCAGCGTGAAGAGCAGGAGGAGGAAGAAGAGAGAGAGAGAGGAAGAAGAGAGGAGGAGGAAGAGAGGAAGAGAGGAAGAAGGAGGATGTGTGAGCTCACCAGCCCACTGCACTGAGCAAAGAGAGCCGAGGCACAAGCACAAGCACACACACCTGCACATGGACACACACATGCATGCAAGCGCACGCACACACACACAGACACACACACACACACACACACACTCACATACATGCATACACATATTCCTGTACAAGACAACACAAATGCATACAAATACACATAGTTTTAGTGTGTGGTGCGCGTGTGTGCATGTGTGTGTGTATGGACATGTGTGTGTGTGCAGGTGCATATATGTGAAATGTGAACGTGAATATTGAACTATTGGAAACAGTGTGAGGTAGAGAGAAAAGGATTTATGGAGTTGTGCAGAAAAATGTGACGTGTTAAATGTGCGGTAAAGGTAAAAGAAATCCACACCTGCCATAAACGTCAGCCCTTTTTGACGGAAGTCTCCTGGATGTGTCCTACCTGATCTAGGATTAGAGCTTCGTTTGTTAGCTCCTGTCCTGTACCACTGCAGGGTACACCTTTCCTGCACTCCCCTCAGGGAGACACCATCAGTCTTCCATCAGTCTCAGACTGGCAAAAAGAAGATGTTTCTTTATGTGTTCTCTGTGTAGAAACTTGTATTTGCTATGGCCTAATGGTAAGGGAGCTGGTCTTGGGATTTGGAAGGTTGCAAGTTTGATTCCTGTACCAATGCAAAACAAAAAGTGGGTGAGGGACTGAATAACCAGTGTTCTCCTGCACAATGGCTGAAGTGTGAGTTTGAGCAAGGCATCTAATCCCACGTTGCTCCAGTGGGACAAGTCCCTCCACCTACAGTAATTCTCTGTAAGTCGCTCTGGATAAGAGCCTGAGCTAACTATAATGTAATCATTTAGACACCATTGATATATCATCTGTTTACCATCTCATTTTTCCTGTAAAAAAATATGTTGGGGACCCTGTGCACTTGCTTGATCAAGATCTATGGATAATCTAGCCTTGCCTAAGGGATGTAATATCCTATCCTTATTTAGTGGTAAAATCCAAAATTGCACATTTCTGTCAAATTTTCCCAAACTGTGTTACAGCAAAGCAGAAAACTATTAAATACTAGTGTAATACTATAAGACAAAATGTATTGTTGTACTGTTCTGTCTGTAGAACGATTCCCTGTTCCACTAACTGAATGAAAGAATTCTACATTGCAACATTACTACAGCATTTAAAAAAATCTTTACTAACACATTACAACTTGGTTATGCCATTTTGGCAACAGTAGCCCTGAAATAGGGGTTGTGTCTCAAGAGGTTTTAATGACATCAATGCTGCATGTAGGAAGCACTCAGTAACAGCTGAGATCATCTCATCGCAATAATAATCTACAAAAAAAAAATTACCGGCAAAACACAAACACTATTAACTAAAACTACATCACATGGAACACTGCCCAATTCAGTCTGGGGGCGAATAGTGGTCCACTATTGCCACAGCAAACAGACATGCACAGAGAAGGAGAAAAAGAGAGAAACAAAAAGACAGAGAGAAGGAGAGAGACAAGGAAAAAGAGAGAAAGAGAGAGAGAGAAAAAGCAGGAAAGAGAGAGAGAGAAAGAGAACGGAGGAGAGACAGGAGGAGAGAGAGAGAAAGAGAGAGAAAGAGAGAGAGAGAGAAAGAGAGAGAGAGAAAGAGAACGAAGGAGAGACAGGAGGAGAGAGAGAGAAATAGATAAAGAGAGAGAGAGAGAGATGTGTGGATGTGGAGCCAGCACCGGGCCTAATGAGTGTCGCCAGGCCAGTCACAACAAGCCACTCGTCCAAGCGGCACACGCCCACTCCACTGACAGGTCGCCATGGAAACAATGCAGAGGGCATGGGGGGAGGTGAGTGTGTGAGTGGGTCTGTGTGTGTGTGTGTTTGTGTGTGTGTTGGGGGGCTTGGGGGTCAGGCGATTCTCAGAAGTTGGCCGTAGCGTGAGGGAGGGTGTCAGAGCTGTGGTGCAGCAGACCCACAGCTGACTGGAGAGCACAGCTGCACACAGGGCAGGTTAGCGTAGCGTAGCGTAGCATACTCGTGAGAGAGTAGCCTAGCGCTTAGCGTGATGCTAAAGAGGGGGGATTGTTGACACAGTACGAGTGAAGTTTTATACTATCTTTATACTATACTATCGATATTACACCTTTGTCCTTGTGTCGTGTTATCTAGCTATAGACAGCATTACAGACTGGTGAAAACAAGCACTGCTGATATTTAGTACCTGTTAATTCTGTTATCTAGCACCTGTAGGTGTCATCTGTTTTTGTTCAGATTGCAATCAACCAGCCATTTTGTGGTGGATGGTCTGCTCTTTTAAATAATATTGGAGACACATACTGGAGAGTCATAGTTTTGTAGCTTTTGTGGAAATGCAGTAAAATGTATTGGTCACAAATATTATGCAGCAAAGTCACAAATTCGTAAACCTTGAGAATGACACCCTTGTAGACATGGTAACGTGGAAATGTACGTGTTTTTCCTACTACATGAAAAATAAAAAGTCTAACTAAATAAAAAAAAAACAGTTTTCCAGTCTTCACACTATCCCATCAATGTAAAAAAAACTTAAAAATATATTTCTAAAGCAAGTATCCCAGAACACAGATTAACACTGTCCTTTGGCCATCTTTAGCTCTCTCCATAAGTAGGAGAATGCTGTGGAGGGTAGTCTGGTGATTTCAGAGGTTGGGGGGTATGGTGACTGGCACAGACTTGACCCATATAGCAGGGGCTGGCTCTAGTATTTATAGAAGTGAGCGTCCTAATTGGCAAACAGTAAGCGGGTCCTGCTTCAGTCTGGACCAACACCCCCCACCCCCCCCATACCCACCCATACCCATACCCCCACCCCCACCCACAACCACACCCCCACATCCACCCTCAGAGGCAAAGGAAGCCAACAGGCAAGATAGGCAACTGCTTGGGGCCTCTAGGCCAATTAAAGGGCCTCATGGACCAGATAGCCTTTAAACTACAGCAGTGGCAAAGCAGTTTTCAACTTCCTATCAAGACATTGTACATATAATACACATACAACTGAAAAAAAAAAACAGACACACAAAAACACACAAAAACACACAAAAACATACACACACACACACACACGCACACACACACACACACACACACACGCATGCAAATACATATTCACAAAAAAAAGAGACTGGACTTACGCAGGAAGTACTCCCCAGCATCTGCCTGGTAGTCTGCGTCTTCCGGGAAGTGGTCTATCTGTTTACACAGCCCTTTAAAGTTACCTGAAATCAGAGAGGGACAAAAGCTTATTATACACACGCTTATTTTGCGTGCGTGTTTGTGTGTGTGTGTGTGTGTAACGAAGATATATAGAGAGAGAATGAGTGAGAGAGACTGTGTCTGCATACATGTGTGTGTGTTTGTGTGTGTGTGTGTGTGTGTGTGTATGCATGCATGTGTGTGTGTGTGTGGTTATATACACACAGAGAGAAAAAAACCTGATAGACACAGATGGGAATAGGTAGAGAAATAAAGAGAGAGAGAGAGAGACAGAGAGAGAGGAGGGACATAAAGAGAAAGCAAGGGATGCAGACAGGTCATTACATAATCCACAGAGTGAGGGAAAGAGAGAAGCAAGAGAGAGAGAGAAAGAGAGAGAGAGAAAAGAGAGAGCCTTTGCCTACAAATGACTCATGTCCACATTTAGAATAGCATGACTGTGCAACACAACACAGGACAGGCCGCTGTATCACAGCAGAGCTAATATCAGGGATACCTTAATCAATTTCATCGTCAAAGACACAAACAGCTCATAGCTCATATGTCCTTTGTGAATACATTACATTATGTTACACTTAGCAGGCACATTTATCCGAAGCAACTTACAATAGGGGACATAAATCACACTACAGATATGCTGAAAAACAATACAGTGTTTGCTTAACCATCATTTCGGGACAGCATAGTGTTAATCATTAGGTAGGCAGGTAGGTCGTTTTTATTGTTACTGTTGCAGGAACAATGAGGCACAGTCTAAAGCTCAGCAAAAATTGACATGTAATTGTGCGTTTAGATTAACTGAATGATGAAAAGCTAATGTAGATGCATGCCACATAGGAATATCAACATCACCTTAAACAAAGGCCTTTAATGATAAAAAAAATTCATTTTGTATTGAATAACCCACACCACAAGTACATACAACACAAACGTAAGCAGAACTACACTACGGCAATCCATGAACCCATGGAGTCACCTGGAAGTGTTTCACATATGTTAGTGTGTCAGACTACATCATGATTTTTTTTACTCTAAGGATCCCACAGCTTGTATGTTTGCAAGCACCCTGTAATTTATATTGCACCACACTGCTTACTGTAAGCAAGTCTGCAATTCTAAGACTTCTGTGCTCTTGAAGTCTCCTGTTAACCAATCACTTAACCATCCAAATCACTACTTTTGGAGGGCCTGCATGGGCACACCCACACACAGGTCTACACACACACACACACACACACACACACACACACACACACACACACACACACACACACACACACACACACACACGCACACACACGCACACACACACACACGCACACGCACACGCACACACACACACACTCACACACGCACACACACACACACACACACACACACACGCACACACACACACAGGCAATCAGCATCAGCATGGTTTGTGTAGGGGGATCTCCAGCAGAGGGAAACAGGCAAAGGCAGTAGGGGGCTGATGAGGACTCCTCTGATGATGCAGTCTGCCCTGGAGCTCAGCCAGCCAGTGGAGGAGAGAAGAGAAGAGAATAGAAGAGAGGAGAAGGGAAGGGAAGAGAAGAGAAGAGAACAGAGGAGAAGGGAAGAGAGGAGAGGAGAGAAGAGAAGAGAAGAGAGGAGAGGAGAAGGGAAGAGAGGAGAGGAGATAAGAGAAGAGAAGAGAGGAGAAGGGAAGAGAGGAGAGGAGAGAAGAGAAGAGAAAAGAGGAGAGGAGAAAGGAAGAGAGGAGAGGAGAGAAGAGAGGAGAAGAGAAGAGAGGAGAGGAGAGAAGAGAAGAGAAGAGAAGAGAGGAGAAGAGAAGAGAGGAGAGAAGAGAGGAGAAGAGAGGAGAAGAGAAGAGAGGAGAGAAGAGAAGAGAAGAGAGGAGAAGAGAAGAGAGGAGAGAAGAGAAGAGAAGAGAGAAGAGAAGAGAAGAGAAGAGAAGAGAAGAGAAGAGAGGACAGAACAGAAAAAAACAGAGGAGGAGGAGAGAAAAGAAAAGAAGAGAGGAGAGGACAGGAGAGAAGGGAAGAGAAGAGAAAAGAGGAGAAAAAAGAGATTAAAAGAGAACAGGAGAAGAGAGGAGAGGAGATGACAGAAGAGAACAGAAGAGAAAGAGGAGAGAAGACAGCAGAGGAGATGAGAGAAGAGAAAACAGGAGAGGAGGGGACAGGGCAGGAGAGAAGAGGAGAGGAAAGGAGAGAAGGAACAAGAAGAGAAGAGAAGAAAAGAGAAGAGAAGAGAAGAGAGGGAAAGAAATGATACCAGAGGAGGAGCAGGACAGGAAATTAGAGAAGAAGAGAAAATAGGCAAAGACAGAAAAGGAGGGAAGCAAGAAAGAGATGGGAGAAAGAGAGAAGTGGAGAGGAAAAAAGAAGACAATGAAAGCAGAGAGGATAAGAGGTCAGGAGAGAACGTGAAAATAAGAGGAAAGGGCAGAGAAGAGAAGAGGAGACGAAAGGAGAGAAGAAGAAAGCAGAGCAGAGGACAGCAGAGTATGGGAGAGCAGAGGAGGGAAGGAGGGAGGGAAAGAAGAGCAGTGGAGAGGAGAGAAGAGAAGTAGAGAGGAGGGGAGGAAAGGAGAAAAGAGCAGTGAAGAGGAGAGGAGAGGAGAGGAGAGGAGAGAAGTGGAGAGGAGGGGAGGAAAGGAGAAAAGAGCAGTAAAGAGGAGAGGAGAGGAGAGGAGAGGAAGAATACTCTTGCTCCCTCCTCTCTGTCTTGTTTTTCATTTCACAGCTTTCTTATTTCTCTCTCCATGTCCATCAAAAATACCAGCAGATGTTTTAATCCATGGTGACGTAAAAATAATAAAAAGGATCTTTTTAGTGTCTAGACAACAGTATTTTTAACAACCCAGTAAAAACACTATTATCACATGTCATTTATATGCCATTATATAAGATGTGTGGTAAGTGTGACTTGAGAAAGCCTTGTTGTTAGCATAGCTACACCTCTGTGTGCCCTTATAGGACTCTCTTTTGAGTATGCTGTTATCGTCGTTACAGTATATTTGAGTGAGCTGCATTAATGTTATATATTGATGCAGTGGTAAAAAAAATGGGTAAACTTCAGTATGCATACATGGTACTTAAGAATACGCGGTACGTGCATGTGTGTGCATGGGTATGTTCGTGTGTGTGTGTGTGTGTGTAATTTGGGTTTGTTACCCCACTGCTGCTGTTGTCTATGTATGCAATACCTACAATCACAGTGCAATACTACTACTACTATTACTACTACTACTACTACTTCTACTGTACTAGACTGTACATAGCTCATTCACCACTGATTATTGATTATTTGTGGTACTTGTATTATATTTGTATTCTTATTTGTTAATACTCCATTCTTTCTTGCTCTTTTTCTACTTGACACTTTGATATTTTCATCTTGCACATTTGTGGCCTTGCTGTATAGATGTGTTGTACAGGCAACTGTTCAATAACAGTAAACACCTTAAAGTCTTAAAATCTTAATGTTAGAGATTCTAAAATGGTGAATAAAACAAAGGCTGAATGTTCACTCACTATCTCACTATGTAGTTCACTATATGTAGGGGACAGAGGGGACAAAATGTAATGCGATCCAATGTAACTCACACCCTACTACATAGTGAACTACATAGTAACTGAGTGAACATTTTGGACACGGCTAAACTGTACAAACCTGCAGTGTACCAGCAGTTATCCTGCCCCTACACTTCTGGTGCTACACTAAACTAAAAAGCACTCAGAGAGGACAACCCTTCGCCAGGTCATGTATCATCATCTGTCAATAATAAAGAATCCTTTAAAATATTTCTGGATCCAAATGGTGATCCGGAACACCAGCAAAATCAAATCTTTTTTTTTATTGGCCTATTTCACAACCCAGAAGATATCATGGAAATTCATTCATAACTTTTGCTAACAAACAAAAAAAAAATGAACCAATGCCGGTAAAAACATAACCTTCCTGGCCGAGGTAATGAAGGATACAGAGTATATACTATGTATTACATAGATCTACACTTACAGTGCATACACAGCAAATTCTA
>CM059281.1:10262625-10265125 GCA_030347295.1 Setipinna tenuifilis
TCACACAGGCGGGTACACACACACGTGCACACATACACATATACATACACACACGCATACCTCTTCAATTCTACTTCTATTACTAAGAACAGAACCTCTCTCTCTCTCAAACACACCAAATATCAAACACTGCTTCTCTCCTTTTTATCACACAGACGGGTACACACACACACACACACACACAAACACACCTCTTCCATTCTACTTCTGTTACTAAGAACAGAACCTCTCTCTCTCTCTCGCAAACACACCAAATATCAAACACTGCTTGTCTTTTCTATCACACACACACACACACACACATACACACACACACACACACACACATACACACACACATACACAATAGCTTACAATCACACACACACACACACACACACACACACACACACACACACACACACACAATAGCTTACAACTCTCCTTGCTGCTGCCTGACTCTGCCCCATGTCATATGTAAGGCTTACAAGCAGTACAGACCTGTTTCAAAGCACCTAGGAACAGCAAAGAACACTAGAACAGCAGCTGTGTGTGTGTGTGTGTGTGTGTGTGTGTGCGTGCGTGCGTGCGTGCGTGCGTGCTTGTGTCTGTGTGTGTCTGTGTGTGTCTGTGTGTGTGTCTGTGTGTGTGTGTGTGTGTATTTATGTGATAGACAGCTTCTAAAACTGACTAGGGACTCCAGAAACACAGAAACAGCTAAGGAGGCCAATAGATTTAATCGGCCCCTCAGTTGAGGAAAGAGAGATGAAACCAATATTAGCATTTTCTTGACAGAATAAACAAACAAACAAAGACAAAAAAAACCCAAACAAAACACAACACTACACCAGAGCACATGATGCCATCCTGCGTGAACATGTTTTCGGTAGAGATAGACGATACATCGGTCAGCTGATATACTGGGCCGCTTTTTGGCATTTTTAAACATACCGGCATCTGCCAATATCTGCATAATATTAGGCCGACTTATAGAGATGCATACTGTATATGTAAACAGACGTGTTTTTTTACGTGGCAATAAAACCTTTTTTATATCGGTCGATCTCTAGTTCTGGGACGATATTTAATACTGTAAAACAGTGATTCACAAACTTTTAACTGCTTTGTACCCTCTGAGACACTCTCAGTATCCCCAACTTGCTATAAGTTTTTTTTGCATAGTTTCAGTGCTATGAGTATTTTCGCAGTAATTAACCATTCAACTATGGAAAGTAGTTCTGAAATTCTGGCATAAAGTTCAACCGCCGTTCCATATCAATGCCCCATAGAATGGTAACTATAACACCCATATACTGTAGGCTAATTTAACGTTTGCTTTCTCTGCTCTATACTTTTGCATTGAACAACAGACAATGATTCCTAATTGTAAAGAAATTATAGAATGATTTAAATGTTTCCTAAATTCTCAAGTGTGGTAACCAGGCCAATAAGCAGGACAACAGCCTTCGAGGCGTGCATTCGATGGAATTAATCAACTTTGTGTCGGGAAAGTTATTCGGCTCTGCCGGCGTTGATTAATTCCGTCGAATGCACACCTCGGCGGCTGTTATCCCTTAAGTAAAAAAAAAGAGCCAAAAATCAAACTACTATATAAACATCCCAATTACAGTCTGGTATACACAATTGTCAGCAGTATAAACCAGCCTAATGCACTATATGAAAGTGAGGTCTGGAATTCACTCATTACACCCGGCCACACAAAGTGGAGCAAGCCATTAACAGCAACCCTTAATGCAGAATTCTGCTGATGTATACAATTCTGGATGTATCTAAATCTCAATCCCTTCCAAAAAAAAACCCATGCCAGTTTTAGGCACTGAAACCCCAGGAACAGAACCCCTGAGAGGGGAGGGTGGGAGGGTGGTGGTGGGGGGGTCCACTGAGCCAGCAGGTGCTGAATCTGACCCATTAACAAAAAAAAAGAGTATAAAGCAAGCTTGGTATGGTTTTTTTTCCTCTGCTTTCCTTAAAACACCCACTTGAGTCGACATATTTAAACCCATAAATCATACAACAGAAAAAAAGAATACGCTGGACAAGTCAAGCTACCAACAAAAAGAACAATAAATATAATATCTGAGCTTGAAATGAGACTATAAATTAGCCCAGTATCTCACCCCTCTGCCAGGGAGAGGAGGCAGAGGTGAGTCCTGTCTGTGTACTGGGTCAGTGGCCATGGCCCTTTTGAGAAACATGGCTGCCGAGAGGGTTGATATGTGGCCTCTGTCAGACAGAGAGCAGTACTGTTGTAGACGGCGTTTTTATTTTTAGAGAGGAAATACATTTTACATGTGATATATACACTAATTATGTTTAGGCAAACAATTGGTTGATAGATCTGGTTTGATCATATAATAATAATAAAAATAACAACAACAACAACAACAACAACAACAACAACAACAACAACAACAACAACAACAATAATAATAATAATGTACAATGTATTTGTATAGCACAATTCATACAAGATGTAGCTCAAAGTGTTTCAACAGTTTGG
>CM059281.1:10270125-10287625 GCA_030347295.1 Setipinna tenuifilis
CCTACTGTGGTCTTAAGCGTGCTGAATAAAGCGCAAATAACATCACAGCGTAAAATATAATTTTTTGCATTTAATTTAACATCACACCACTTCTTTTCACAGTCCGTGGTTCCGATCATACAGCATTTACGCCGCTTGTCACTTTTTCCCACGCCATATTTTTTCTTTTGTTTGTAACCCACCTCCAACGTGCCAAATATGATTTTTTCATTTTGTTGGGCCGTGTCGGAGAAATTGCGTTTCTTCGAGCGCCTCTCCATCATTCCACCAAGGCTTAATTAGGAATTCCGGTGGCTTTTAAAGGGATTGTTGATGCCATATATGGGTAATTGGGGGCGTTGCGGGATGTAAATTAGTCTGATCGTGCCCGCGCAAGGTGATCTGGAAGGTGTGTATTTATCATTGCAGGTTACCTACCGGTGTGCGTACGAACGGTTGATAAATGCCGAAATTTCCGTGCTTACGAACATTCTAAATTTCATTCGTACGACAGATTTTAGGAAGAATTCTACGAACTGATGATAAATGAGCCCCCAGGTGTGCAACTTAAAAACTTAACAATATACATACAATATACACGGACTATACATGTGCAATTTAAACTAAAAACAATAAACATTTTGTACACAAGACTAATCAACAGAACACACACACACTCACACACACACACACACACACACACACAGAACGCACACACACAGAGACAAGGTGCAGGTAGGATTGTGGATAAAGTGAGGAGCAGTGAGTAAGGCGCAGGTCATAAAGTGCAGATATGGCATTTTTGAATGTTCATGGCGTTCATGGCACTGGCAGATCCACTATCTCTCCTGTGGCCAGACTACTCTTTACTACTTAAACAGAGGTGTAGACAGGGGTATGCCGGAGGGAAAAACGCACATCAACATTGTTTAGTCACCTATTACATTTACTAAACAGCAACTTACTTACTCTTCTTTTTGTGACTGCCAATGTTAAGAATTTTATCCACAGTTTTTTTTCCCACTGTGCATTAAGTTTACCCATCTTTGTTTTGACCACTATGATGACAGTGAGAAAGAGTTCCCTGTAACCAGACCAGTGCAAACGGACACCAGTCACCTACTCTTGGCAGGAGGAGAGAAGCAGCAGAGAATACTGGATGATAAATGAAATGTGATGATCAAAAAGGAAGTGATAAAAAACCATTGAAGCCATCTGTGTAAAACCAAAACAACAACTTTAAAGCACTCCTGTTAACAATATTAAAAGCTGTTATTAAAAATACTGGCTACATGCCTACGCATGTCAACAAGGTCATCTTCATCAGAGCCTGGACTTTGAATAGGTTTCTACAAAGAGTGTCTAAAGACACTCTTTAAATCAGTTCCAGAACTACAGGAACCATTCTTGAGATGGCCCCGGTTCTTTATGTGAGGACTTTTTTAGTCCGTCTGGCACACAGATAAAAAAAACACACACACAGCTCTCTGTCAGCCCTGTGCAGGAAAGGATAAAAGAAGTGTAACTGAGCTGTTCTGGAATGTTATTCTGAACAATAACATGACCAGACCAAGGACCCCGACCCTTAACCCCCCACTTCAGGGGCCTATGACTGTCCACTGACGTGCCTGAGCAATAATTGGCAAAAATAAAGGGGCTTCGGTTGTCATTTTTTATTTCCGTTTCTAATCTCTGACCCAGACGCCCCACTTTATTCGCATAAAAACTCCTGCCGACTAACAAAGGAGATTTTTCAAAGGCTTACGAAAGATAATTGGAAAACTGTTAAATGATGTTCTCATTTTTTCCAACTAATTTAAAATGGGTAATTGCCATCCCTGTTGCTCTTCCACAGACACACACTAGAATGTACACACACACACATACACACACACACACACACACACACAAACACACACGTATGTGCACTGTAGCAGATATATACTTACACAGCAAGATCTCACTCTCTCTCACTCTCACTCTCTCTCTCTGTCACAAACTGTCTCTCTCTCTCTCTCTCTCACACACACACACACACACACACACACGCTGCCCACTGTCCAGGTACCGACTAATCCCTTCTTGTCCTTTTGACCTAAACCCCACATGACTCATGTCACATGGTCCTGTCACCTTCATGCCGGATCCCTCTGCCTCCCCATCTGCATCCGTGTCTAACCTCTGACCTTTGGGAGTCCCTCTGGGCCACGAGCAAATGGGCACACACACACACACACACACATACACACACACACACACACACACACACACACACACACTCACTCGTCTGCAGCACACCACAGCCATAACCTTGTTTACTGCACACACACTGACCTTTGTGCACTGACTCTCTTATAACCTCCTGACACACACACACACACACACACACACACGCACACACACACATATACTGGCACATACATACACATATGGGGTGCGCACACACGCAAACACACACACACACACACGTAACGAATATCCACATCTAACAGCATTTAACGGTCAATATTAAAAGTCACATGGTGTCTGTATTCACTCCTATGGTGCATCCCTACCCATGACTGCATATACAGCCATCGATCCATACATAGCATGTTAGCATAACTAGCTTAGCATTCTCATCTCCACCACTCCCAGTAGCAGCACTACCATCACACTGGTTCCTCATGCTTCCTCACGAACTCGTTCACCCGTACTAGGACTGCACAATTAATCAACTTTTAATCAAAAAGCGCAATTTAAACTGATGCAATTAATAATCTAATCGCAAAGGCTGCAATTAATAGCCCAGCTCGCAACTCCCAGTGTTCCCAGTGGTTAATCCTGTCACATCTGTGAGTGTGATATTCATGTCATCCTCCTTGTGTGATAGGGAATTGTGAACACACACATGCTGTAGTAGTGTAATACTACTGCGTAGTGGCTACCAGCAGTGGCCCACTAATGGACTGTAATCCATTGCACTATGTGTGCCAAGTCTAAGTGGAAATGTTACCTGGCAACAGTACCTGGCACCAGTATCACCACCACGCATTTTCCACAGTTTTCAGAACCTAGCACTGTGACATTGTGGTTTTGACTTTGGGACCAGCAGAGGTGTCAATCCCGGGTTCAGAAAGTAAAAACCCTGCCACGTTTTCCTTCTAACGCAGGTGACTTCACTAAGTAGCTGATCTACCTGTCTTGAGTGCTCGTTACGATCAGCTGATTCAGAGCTGGTTGGATCAAATTTGTGGCAGGATTTTTACTTTCTGAACCCGGGATTGACACCTCTGGGGACCAGCAACTTTACGGAGCCGAGCTGCCAACGCCAGCTTTTTTAGTCGAAACAAGCAGAACCAGTTCCAGATTGGGCACCGGCACTGGCATTGGCACTGGCACTGTGGTGGTGGACACCAGCTTTGTGTGGGCTACTTCTGGGCCAGACCAACTTTGCTATGTGGGTTAATGCTTAAGCAAGTAGCCTGGTAAACCAGCCCCTTGTACTTCATTTCATTTTGTACAGAGGGTCTGGCTGTGCTGTTTTGAGAAACATTTTCTTCCGGCAGGTGTAGACTCTGCTGAAGTTTAAAATAATTGGATCTGCCTTTACCCAATCGCTAACGTCTGGTCCTGACGTATGCAATTAGTCTGGCTATAGGCCTGCCTACGGACTACAATTCAAATGTAGCACACAAAGTCAACGCCATCGCTTACAAACACTCCCTCTGTTCTCTGATTAGTTAGGTAAGATTCTGCCTGAGAAAACCATGTCAATGGAATCTCAGCCAGATCCACAGTACAAAATGAAATGAAGTACGAGGGGCTGGTTTACCAGGCTAGCTTAGGAACACTGTAGAGTGTATAACACTTACACTTTCCCATCTCATCCACCAGAGGGGGTGTGGGCTGAGGAGAAGAGCCACTCCCTAGCTCATTCGCTTAAGGGGCGGCAGGGGTGTAGCCAGAAATCATAGAATGATCATACAATGGGTGGGCCCAGAAAAGATCGGATAGGCCTAGCCCAAAACACACAGGTTATTCACTAAAAGAGTCAATTGAACTTATAGAGGCTTCTTATTGGGTGGTGGGCCTGATTGACAATTGCGCGGGCCTGCCCACCTGTGGCTTCAGCTATTGGCTCAGGTGCAGGTGACTGCCACCCCATGCCACTCAATGTCTGCTCCATTTGTTTGACTGCTCAGGTGGGTAATGGAGGGGGGGGGGGTCAAAATGGGGAAGAGGCTGTGTATTTGCTGTGCTCTATGGACTACTCCTGGTTGGTTATTTCTACCTTTGTTAAAGGCATCTGCATTGGGGAGTTATATCCCATTAAGGACAGGCTCGGAGAAACAGTCAATGTCATCTTTTATTCCCTCCCTATTGCTTGAGCTTCTAAACATTGTTGCTTTGGCTGGTCAGCCGTGGAGGCTATAGCTTGGGTTGGCCACGAAACAGGTAAGCTTGCATTTTTTTTCCTCTGGTGCACGCATCCACATTAACTTTAAAAAACGCTGACAACCACGTCTTCTGCTATGCACTAGGTTAGGGACTCCCGGTAGGCAGGTTAACTATTATTTGAACCTCTAGTCTCTGTGTTCCGCACTGCGCTACCGAGTACTTCCTAATACGTACACACCCAGTCACTCATACATTGCGGAAGGCTGCCATGCAAGGTGGCGTTCAGCGCACTGGGGGCAATGTGGGGTTTAGTGGTGCCTTGCCCCAAGGACACTTCGACTTAATCAGGAGAAGCTGGGATCTGTCCAAAAAAAATCCTGATTAGATATTTTTCCCAAATTTTTAGCCTTAATCAAAGTCATGAACAGTGTACAAGGATGTATATAATTAAATTACAGCAAAAAAAAAGGCTTGTGAAAAGCAACACCACTGTATTTTCATTCGCCTTCATTACCCTGAACCAGAGCCTCCTCCTTTGGCACATCTTTCATTGTCAAGTCCAGACCAGAAGGACATAGATGTCCAGCCAGGGCTTAGAGAAAGGGATAATATAGGAAAAAAAGTATATTCAATGGAGTCATACAAGAAGACACACATACATATAGAAACACACACACACGCAAATATACACAAACACACAGTTGTGCATGCACGGTTTCACATACATGCACGCTTGCACACACACACACACACACACACACACACACACACACACACACACACACACACACACACACACACGCACGCACACACACACACACACACACACACACACACACACACACACACACACAAACCCACCTCCATTTGTTTCTCTCAACCAGACCTCCAGCTCTCCCTCAGTGACCGGGTTAAAAGGCACTCCAAAAGGCACCAGAGAGAAATCTATCTGTGATGAACCCTCCCGAGGTTTCTAGTGTCAACATGAGCCTCTTGGGATGCCGTAGCCAAAGCACTGACAGCTGGCCCACCAGGCCTCATTTCCCTAGCGTGTTTGTGTGTGTGTGTGTGTGTGTGTATGTGTGTGCACGTGTGTGTATGTGTGAGTGATGTGCTTGCTTCTGTAAGCGTGTGTGTGTGTGTGTGTGTGTGTGTAAGTAATGTGCTTGCCTGTGTGTGTGTGTGTGTGTGTGAGTGTGTGTGTGTCTGTGTGTGTGTGTGTGTGTGAAAGCAAGGTTTGCCCCCCCCCCACCCCACCAGATGATTGACGCCCAGTCAGGAGAGTGCCAAACCATGTAGAAGAATGTTCCCTCTGAGACAGTGGTGGGATGGGGGAGGGATGCGTATTTGTGTAATTGAGTTTGTGTGTGAGTGAGTGTGTGTGTGTCTGTGTGTGTCTGTGTGTAGCAGTAGCAGTTTGCTTTCTGGACCAGATGGGTTGGTGATGGTAAGAGTGTGTGTGTGCACACAGACATGCACACACACTCCAATACCAGCAATATCCACCACACACACACACACACACACACACACACACACACACACACACACACACACACACACACACACACAGATGCATAGGCAGATGTATGGAGTAAGAGAGAACAAAGAAGTAGCAGATAATGAGATGGAGTCTTTCTGCTTGATGCGTTGTGTGCTCATGAGTGTGTGCTCATGTGTGCTTTAGGACCCAACCTGAAGCCAACACTCTCTCTCTCTCTCTCTCTCTCTCTCTCTCTCTCTCTCTCACACACACACACACACATACACACACACAAAACAGGTGCACACCTACAGGTGCACACCTTCAGTTAAAGTGGACTGAGAAGGCAGTTTACATTTGGGTGATGTGTGTGTGAGAGGGTACCTGTATGATTGTGTGTGTGTGTGTGTGTGTGTGTGTGTGTGTGTGTGTGTGTGACTGTGTTTATATGACTGTGTGTGTGTTTGTGTGTGTGTGATAGAGAAAGAGAGAGAGAGGGAGAGAGAAAGTGTGTATGTATGTGTGTGTGTGTGTGTTTATGTATGTGTGTGTGTGCGTGCGTGCGTGTTTATGTATGTGTGTGTGTGCGTGCGTGCGTGTGTGTGTGTGTGTGTGTGTGTGTATGTGTGTGTGTGTGTGTGTGTGTGTGTATGTGTGTGTGTGTGTGTGTGTGTGTGTGTGTGTGTGGTCTATGCTGTTGCGTATGGAGGTGAATAGTGTGAACCTGGGGAGCATGTGATCTGGTGCCAGGAACTCGTGCCAGAGCACTGCGGGGATCCCTCTCTCTACTCACACCTCTCTCTCTGCCTCCTCTCTCTCCCTCTGCCTCTTGCTCTCTCTATCCCTCCCTCCCCACCTCTCTCTGCTTCCTCTCTCTCCCTCTCTCTCTGCTTCCTCTCTCTCCCTCTCTTTATCTCTCCCTCTGCCTCTTGCTCTATCTATCCCTCCCTCCCCACCTCTCTCTGCCTCCTCTCTCTCCCTCTCTCTCCCTCTGCCTCTTGCTCTCTCTATCCCTCCCTCCCCACCTCTCTCTGCCTCCGCTCTCTCCCTCTCTCTCTGCTTCCTCTCTCTCCCTCTCTTTATCTCTCCCTCTGCCTCTTGCACTCTCTATCCCTCCCTCCCCACCTCGCTCTGCCTTCTCTCTCTCCCTCTCTTTGTATCCTTCCCTACCCACCTCTGTCTCTCTCCCTCCCTCTTTCTCTTTCTCCCTCTCTCTCCCTCTTCTCTCTTCCTCTTTCCTCCATCTCTTTCCCTCTCCCCCTCTCTCTCTCCCTTCTTCTCTCCCCCCACCCCCACCCCCATCTCCCCGACTACACTGCTACTCGTTCTCTCGTTCTCATCCCTTCCTCCCTCCCTCCATCTTCACCCTCAGGCTCCCCTTTGTCTTCCTCTCTTCCTCTCTAATCTCCTTTGTTTCCTGTGTCTCACTGTTCCCCAGTGTCTATGTGCTGCCAGCCATCTGACAAAGATGTGTTTCCATCACAGCACACTACTACCATACTACCGTAGTCTCTGTCACAACAGTACATACCACTGTACTGTGTAATCATCACATATGAGGATGTTTTTAAAAGAAAACATTGCTCTAGTCTATCGCAACAGTCCCTGTTACTGTTGTTTTTTTACATCACAAAGTGTGTAACATCAGGTAACATTCTGTACTTAACGTTGTATCTAAGGATTATGGAGGAATCTATAAAAGATATGTTTCCACCAGAACACGCCAGAACACTATCTTTGTCACAACATCTGACTGTATAATCACATATGGTCTTTTTAGAGACATTTTTTTTTGAAAGTATACTGTTTTGGCTGTTTGGCTTTACTGACTGTGTAGGACAGTACATATGAATATAGGAAGCAAGTGGGAGAGAGACAGACAGGGTGGGATTGGGAAATGTCCACAGATTGGACTCCCAACCTGGGATTGCATTTGTACTTGTCTGTGTGTTTGCATGAATTTGAATAGTGTTATCAGCAGTTATACACGTGGTATGGTCAAAAGTATTTCGCCAGGTGCAGGGTGAGGGTCTTTTAAAAAGTGTGCACTTGTACACTGTACATACCTAACACTAACGCTAACCCTAAGGTACAATACAAATACATAATCTTACATATTGTTCCATTTTGTTACACTGTACCTAATCTATGTACCAGAGATGGTAAAAGAAAGTGTAACCCACTTTTATTTTACTGGTCCCTGTTACAGTGTGGTTACATCATAAAGTGCAGAATGACAAAGTGTGAAGCAACATATAATGTTATGTACTTCCACTGTACCTGGTTAGGGTATAAGGGTTAGGATTAGGGCTAGGTATGTACAGTGTAAGTACATAATGTTGCATGTAGACACACTGGCAGGAAGGGAGTGTTTAAAACAAAATGTTACCCAAACATTCTTTTAACTCCTAACGTGTCCTACTACGACAGAAAGAGTCAGTCTTCTTCTTCCTCCTGTCCTTCTTCTTCCCAGGGTTCCTTTCACAGACACAAGTGTTCTGTGAGTTCTACATGTGTTCTCTCCAACCGCTGCTGTCCCTTTGTCACCACCACCAGAAGGGGAGAGCGTCTGAATAATACACACGACACCCTACTGCAGCAAGAGAGAGGTAGAGTGCCAGCAGCCCAACAGTCCTTCATCCAAAATACATCAGTGCGAGACGGAGCTGCTCAATGTTTTAGCTGCTCGCTCAAACTGCACTCTAGTAGAGTTGTCATGAATAAATACCTAACAAGTTGAACACACACACACACACACACACAACTCGCACACAGAAAGAGAAACACAGACACAGACACACAAACAGATACACACACAGAAAGACACACACACACACACACACACACACACACACACAAACATACTCTCTCTGTCTCTCTCTCCCTCACACACACATACACACAAACTCTGAGGCTGACAAAGAAAGCCATGTGATGTCACATGCATTTTTCAAGCTATTTTCATGTTCTGTCATTAAAAAAAGAAGAGTGCAAGACATATCTCTGCAGCTGTGGCTTTCTAGGTAGGGAGTCTTAAATAAACAGTCACGCTTTGGTGAGTGGGTGAGTATGTGTGTGTGCACCTATGTCACAGTAGGTTACGTCACAGTTTACGTCACGAATTGCCACGATGTCACACCTTATTGGCACGGATGACAAAATGTCACTTTTGAAGTGCTTTAAAAGGCAGGGCATTAGCTTAGCATGACCTGCTGCTAACTTCCACCAAACTTGTTGGTTAAAAGAAGCCCGGAGGCTAAATCATTAAGGAGCATTTTAATCGTGTGTCTGATGAAATGGCAACTTTATCAATGCCCTTCATCAAGCTGACGGATATCTAAGACAGAGTTCATGTCCTAAATGATGAGGTTAACCTATCGCTACAAGCTTTTACACTAGCGGAATGATTCGCTGTACTGCTAGCAGAATGAAAAATTCATGGCTGCCACATTATGACATTAATACTACATTATAAAAATACTTTACTTATACATTACAACATCACTGCTACATTACAAAAAAGTCTTTACTTATACATTACAATGTAAAAATGATGAGGATAAAATGCTTTCTGCACATACTGTACGTATAGTACCACCAATAGCTCGGTCATAAAGGATGACAGCAGCGACTCGGCGGGAGGAGACAGAGTCACTTCCACATGGGGAGAGCTTAATGGCCATTATCACTTCCTGGGAATGTCACTACACTTCCACTTCTCCAGTCACATTTTCCACTAGCTGGGTCACCTGAGTGCCAACTCTACACCTGAGAAACCAGGCAGTATGTGACACCAGTGGAAGAAGGGCAGGGAGAGGGGGGGTGATTGTGCCTGGGGCCAATGGAGAGGTGCAGTTGGAGGAAATAAGTCTTAAATAAGATGTGGGGGTATACACACATACAATAGACACATGAGCTGTCCCACCATCTGCCCTAGTCTGCAATTACTCTGGTGCCCAGGAAGCATTTGCTCAATGGCCCCTTCATCTATGGCTGTGGACATAGCGCTGCACAAACACCCACCCAATTCTCCCACATATTTTTATACCTGTTACCTCCAGTAACTGGTCCGATTCCCTAACCACAGATTCCACAAATGAAGGCAGGAGTGCACTGTACATGCCCAGTGGTGTGATTGGTCAATAGAGGTAGCAGCATATGGAGCCCAACATGGTTCCATATGCTGCTGCCAAACATAAATGTCTAGAGCTTTATGGGTCCTATATAACCAACATATCTTTAAAAATGGATGTTCAGGATATGACGGGCCCTGTAAATTCAGCATGGCTTTAAACAGACAGTCAATGTCCCAGCTTGCGATCAATAAAGTAAATCAATCAATCAATCAATCAGTTAATCAATCAATCAATCAATGAGTTCCCCTATAAGTGCAACATGGGTTGAAACATGGATGTCTTAAGTTTTGGGAGCCCTCAAAAGTCCAAAATATCTTTGAACATGAATGTCCAGGGTTCGAGGGGCCCTGTTAGAACAGGTTACCCTATGCTGCTGTGACTGCTAGCCTTGTTTTCAGTGAGTTGAAAATCCTGGAGACATACAGAGGTCCACGCCCGCTTGACCGCAGGAGCGTCACCATGGTGACGCCACACGGAGCACATCCGGCCCCTCCAGTAAGAGAAAGCGAAGGGTGGCCTACGCTCCGCTCATTCATATTTCTGTGTGGACACATCTGCGTAGGCGTTTGTGTGTGTGTTTATGTGTGTGTGTGTGTGTGTTTGTCTGCATATGTGGGCATGAGTGTGTGTGTGTGTGCATGTGTGTATGTGTGTGTGTGTATGTATGTGTGTAGGAGAGTGTGTGTGTGTGTGTGTGTGTGTTTGTCTGCATATGTGGGCATGAGTGTGTGTGTGTGTGCATGTGTGTATGTGTGTGTGTGTATGTATGTGTGTAGGAGGGTGTGTGTGTGTGTGTGTGTGTGTGTGTGTAAGAGTGTGTGTGTGTCTGCAGGCTTCCCATGCTCTGTCTGACACTGAGCGGCAGCGACACCCAGAAAACCATCCGAGGGGCAGTAATGTCATGACATCAGCATGGACGCAATCCGCCTCGTCACACTGACATTCAAACTCGCATCATGGCCAGCACGGGCGAAAAAAATAAAGGTAAAAAATAACCACAAAAAACACAAAAACGTATTCGTATTCTCCAGTTTTATATAAAGGCTGCCTATTACATATCACTCCACTGGGCCAATGAGTCACCCTGCCTGGCCCTTCTGGTAAAATAGGACTGCTCTGATTCGGGACAAGATTTCTATCTGTGTCCACTGTTTTTTTTCATGGACATAAAATGTGGATGATATCAGGGGACTTGGTGGATGGGAACAGCAACGATGGGCTGCCAAATAAAAACCTCTCCTCTGTCATCTCTCTTCAAAAAGGCCTTCTGTGAATTGACTAGGTTTGAAAGTAGACAAAAGTGTTGAACAGTAGAGTTTGGTAAAAATCAAGAAACATCAAATGTCTACACGCTGTCTGTCTCCCAGTATAACTTTCCCACCAGCAGGACACCACTTCAGAATACTCGTCCTCCAAAAGTCGAGATGTTGGAGTTGTAAACAAGCACTTGGAGAGTTTATTTCAGCAAGCGGCCCTGTCAGTTTTATCTGCCGCCTGCCCCTATCCTCCTCCTCCTATCTGTGCTGTTGCCGTGGATACCAATGCCCTACTCTCTTAGTGTGTGTGGCTGCTGCCAATACAACTGATACACTTTTTCTCTTCTATGCCAGTCGATCCTCCTCCTGGACAAATAAACGCCATTAATGTGGCACCATAAACCAACAGCTACCTTTACAGAGGAGGGCGCTGAGCTACCATTTCACAGCTATATCCCAAGCAAAGCAGACAAGTCTATTAAAACACTTGATGGTGCAATATAAAAAGCACTAGGTACCTCAGTTAAAATATATCAGGGTCAGTGTGCCATGCTGGACTCAAACCATGGTGATGAATGGTAGGCAATTAGACTTCTTTTGTCTGTTTAAGGAAGTTTTACCTCTCATCTGAAAAAAAAAAAAGTCTTCTACATTAGTACTTAGAATTGAAACATATAATTTGAATGGATAATGTCTATAGACAATACCATCTTCAGGTCCTTTTAACACCTGTTGGGGATGGGTGAGTGACAGACAGAGGGTCAAGCGTCAAATACAGGTGAACCACCTGTCCTAAAAACAGCAAGAGGAAACAGCAAGGAGCCAGAGCTGAGGGTAGTAGAAGAAGAAGGGTGAAATGGAGGACCAGAAACACTGGACAACTCAACTCAGAAAGATTTGGTTCTGACGACCACTCATGTTACACATTCCAACATTCCACACACCAGACTGGAATTATAATGAATCTTACTGCTTTTTGATGTTCTTTTGCTATCCATAAAGGATTCAGTGTGTGTGTGTGTGTGTGTGTGTGTGTGTGTGTGTGTGTGTGTGTGTGTGTGGACACAGTCTATTCTGCTGTTGCTAGTAAGGCTGAATGCCAGTTCCACGGGTTAGAAGCACTGACCCAAGATGAGAGAGAGAGAGAGACAGAGAGAGACAGAGAAAGACAGAGAGAGCGAGAGTGAGAGAGAGAGAGAGACAGAGATACTGTACAGAGAGAGACAGAGATACAGAGAGAGAGAGAGATAGAGGAATGGATGAAAGAAGAGGGGAATGAAGAGAGAGAGAAAGAGAGGAAAGACAGGCTGAAAAAGAAAGGAATGAGGAGTGACATAATGAGACAGAGAACAAGAAAGGACATGAAGAGAGAGAGAGACAGAGAAAAAGAAAGAGTGTGTGTGTCACAGAGAGAAAGACAGAGAGAGAACGAGAAAGGAAATGAAGAGAGAGAGGGGAAGACACTGGATAAAAAAAGAGTAAAAAATAAAGGTATGAGGTACGAATAAAGGTAAAAGGTAAGAGTGAATGTGTGAGAGAGAGAAAGCGAGAGAAAGGTAGAGAGGTAGAGAGAGAAAGCGACAGAGAGAGAGAGAGAGAGAGAGAGAGAGGAAGATTATACCACTGAGGAAGATGTCACGACCTCTTTCCTTTTTGATTATATTTTTTAAAACAAAAAAGCAGGAAATTGGCTTGAAGGTTTCAATATTTGTTGCTGTACACATAGATGAGTGTACATCCTGTGCATATGCCCTGTATGCGTCACCCACTATGTGTGACGTGTGTGTGTGTGTGTGTGTATGTGTGTATGTGTATGTATGTGTGTGACGTGTGTGTGATTTGTGTGTGTAGTTCCATGGTGTGTGACATAAGTGTAAGTGTGTATGGATGTGTACTATGCATACATCTATGTGTGCGTGTATGTGTGTGTGTGTGTGTGTGTGTGTGTGTGTGTGTGTAATAGGGTGAAACATTGTTTGTCAGTGTGTGTGTAAGAGGGTGAAAGAGTGTTTGTTGGTGTGTGTGAAGTGACACCATTGGTAAGGATAAGGGGCTTTGCGTTAGGCTGGGTGGGGGTGGGGGTGGGGGTGGGGGTGGGGGGGGGGGGGGGGAACAGAGGCAGTGAGAATGAGTCATCATTTAAGCCCTCTGGGGTTTCTTGGCTTCTGCTGATACACACACACACACACACACACACACACACACACACACACACACACACACACGCACACCCTAGCATACCCAAACACACAAACGTATGCACACACACCCTAGCATATGCATGCACACACACACACACTCACTCACACACACATACACACTTACACATAGCTGAAGTATACATACATTTAAGGCCTACAGACAATGGTTTCTGCCTTGCTCCATATAGCTGTGCTTGTAAGTACAAGGAGAGACATACAAGCCCATATTCCCCATTCAATCAGCCATATAAAAACATCCACACCACCGACAACAGACCGTACACACACATTCCAACAGTTGTAAAATTACACTCACTGTAGGGGTGGGAATCTAGGACCGGTTCCGACTTAGAACCAGTTCGAATTTACACACCCATCAATTTCGACATACTGTATACACACACACGCACACATACAGGCACGCATGCACACACACACACACATGGACACACACAAACCCTGGCTACATTTTTTGGTTTGAGATGGTGCAGTGTTGCACCAAAGGAGCACCAATCCATAATCAATGGGGGGGCACTGACACTATCAAACTCAATTGGACAGGCTGGGCCGGGGAGAGTTGGCTTTTGACAAATGATGACATGGATACGCCATTGATCACAAGCCAGAACTGGGCCAGTCAAAGCTCCACTACAACCTGTGTTGTTGGGGGGGATGAGAGATGGGGGTGGTGGGGGGTGGGCTCCACTGTGAATTGTTGTTACAAAACCTCTTTTTCTTTTTTGCAGTTACAAACTCTCTCTCTCTCTCTCTCTCTCTCTCTCTCTCTCTCTCTCTGTAGAAGAAGTATAATAACTCTGGTTCCGTTTAATTTTACGGTCCCTGTTATACAGTGTATCTACATCATAAAGTACAGTGTAACAAAGCATCTAACAAAACATAAGGTTATGATTAGGGTTCATGTTGGGTATGTACAGTATAAGTACATAATGTTACGTGTAAATACTGTACACTGTAACAGAGATTATAAAATGAAGTGTTACCATGACTCCCATGCTGTTGTGAAGATATTGTGTAAAAAATTTCATTGATGCCCTCTAGCAGCCTGTCGCAATGAAAGTACCTCTGAGGTTTATAATGTCATTGAATGGAAGGGATGCAAATCAGTGTATTCTGTGGAGTGAAAAAAACCTCAGCCTGAGCATCAAACACTACTGAGAGGCTGAGAACAGCAGAATTTCTCTCTATTTCATTCTCTTTTTTTTCTCTATCGCTCACTTATTCTCTCTCTATCTCGCCCTCTCTCTCTCAGCATAATTCAAGTGTTCTCCCTATTCCTTTGTCATTCCAGATTTTGGTTACACTTTATTTCACTGTCCCTGTTACATCATTTAGGTAACATCAGGGGTGCAAGAAAGTGTGTAGCAGTATGTAACATTATGTATATACACTGCACCATAGAGTTAGGGTTGATGTTAGGTATGTAGTGTAAGTACATAATATTACATGTTGTTTCAAGTAGATATACTAAAAATGGAACCATAAACAGTGTAATGTGTATGTGTCAGTCACTTGTTTACAGTTTTTTACAGTTGCTTAAACTCAATTTTAAAAACTGGGCCCATGTTGACAAAACACTACACACAGTTAATGCAACCATATACCCAATTAACAGAACACCCCAGCTCTATTGCAAAATGCTATTCTTTTGTCAAAAGTGTACACATATTTATAAAAATGCAATTCTGGCACCAAATTTCACACACATGAGTCACATCATATGATTGTATTGGAATAAGTTAGACACAGTGGTAATAAATGCAAAATAATTGTAACATTTGCTCTCTTGTAAATTACACAGACAAAGTAAAATATAGTAAATTCACCCGATGACACCAATTCACAAATTCGACACTACATGACAGCAACTCTGCAGACCAATGAAAATGTTTATTTTTTTATCCTGTAACTAGACTCAACTCAGACAATAGTTGCAGTTTGACAACAAAGTATATACTGAACAAAACAATACACAACAGTATCTTTAACCATGTTGAAGAAAAAAATAGGCATCCCTTCTCCTTGCTGCATCTGGCCACAGAATTTCATCGAGATCGTAAAACTTCCACCGCCATGCTGAGAAATACTCTTCTATTGGATTTAGAAAAGATGAGTATGGTGGACGAAAAAGGACTGTAAACTGTGGATGCTGTAGAAACCAATTTCGTACCATAGGAGATCTATGAAAGGACACATTGTCCCACACAACAATGTAACGCATGCGTTCATTCGTGTTCACTGCAGTTACAATGTTGTGTACTCTGTCCAAATATGCAAGGATAAGTTCAGGAGTGACCATCGTTAGGGTTTTGGGTGTGCTCCGAGTACCATAACACACTGTCTGCCTCTTTGGTGTTGTGGTAAAAGTGCATGTTTGGTACCCTGCAGACCTGGGTTCAAACCCTGGTGGGGTAACTTTTTTTTTCCTCCCCTTCACTAAAACTGTGGTAAAGTTAAAAATATATACCGAGACCACTACACACATGACAAATGCTGTTCACTAAATATATTTCAATAGATATTTTTTTACTTTCATGTAATCCAAAATCAGTCAATATGCTGAAGTGTTTGCTTGTTGCATGGTTGCATGTTGAAAACCATTTTTTCAAAGAACCATATTCACAGCAACATAGTAAAACACAGTGTTGTTGGAGACAAAAAGTTACTCTAAGTATCATGTCTGGCTAATTTGGTGGCAAGTCTCAACATAGCGTTTTCAAGGTAGTCAACCAATGTCATTCCAATGTGATCAATTTAGTCCTTGTCTTTTCTGTCTGCTCTCCTCCCATTGTACCTTGCAGTGATAGTATTTACCTCTTCACTCTAATCTTTACTTTACTTTATTTACTAAGCCTTACATTCATATTCAAGTCAAAGTTATGCCCCTGCTTTCTATTTTACAGTGTTTAAGTATGATTACTGTGTTTTGCATTTTTTCCCTTAGTGTTTTGGCACATGACAATTGTGTTTAACCAGTTGGTTGCAAGTGTGTGGTCATTTGGTAGCTAGTGTTTTGAAATGGAAAAAAGGTGACATTATAAAAGCATCATGTGTGTATGGCATTTAAATGTGTGTAATGTTTTGCAAATCGCTGTGTGTAGTGTCTTGCAAAATGTGTGAAGCTGAAAATGTGCTTAGAGTGGTGCCTACCTGAGCCGATGTTTTGGTATTTGAGTATTGGGTTTCATTAATTGTGGAAAACTTTAGATTTTAGCGTGTAAGCAAACATAAAAAACTGTAATACCTGAATTTAGCTTTTAATGTCTCTAAGAGCTTTGAAATATCACAGTGCATTAGTATTATATTAGCTGTACTGATTAAAGATGTGTCAGGTACTGGTTTATTAATGTAGAGTGAAACATTACAAACACATTCTCTCTCTCTCTCTCTCTCTGTCTCTCTGTCTCTCTTTCTCTCTCTCCCTCACACACACACACTCACTGTTCGCACATACACACTGACAATAATCGTGGATAAAACCACAACTTGTTCACCTCGACCCAGGGCAAGCTAAAAGACGTGCACTGATTTTACTTCTGCTTCAGTAGTTCTGCTCAAAGCAAAACTGCAATAAAACAGTCCATCCATCCAGGTCCTCTGAGTGAATGTATCGGGAAAACAGCTTGTTAGTTTTGAGCCAAAATGTAGAAACGTTTAGTGCCCCCTATGGATTGAATTTCACAAAACACATGGCAGTGGAGGATGGCAGAGTGATCCCCCATAACAAAGTTGGGGCAGTGATGACTCTGCCCAAGATATTAGTGATTAAAAGCCGTATTTATCATTTACTTACGCAAGTCCATTTCTGGACTGAGTAGTTCATACACCTTTTTAGGTTGGGTCCCATGCATCACAAAAATGTTGTTTTCTTGGGTGAAACTGTGGTTATTCCATGAAAATCGATGTCGTCCTATTTGGCTTTTTTGGGGGGTCAAATGTAGAGTAGAGATCATTTTACTGTTTGTGGCCACAGCCAGCTTGAAAGTTCAAACTGGTTTCAAATGAACTGCCAGTTGGAATTACAACTTCAGAGGGTGTTTCCTTTCC
>CM059281.1:10292625-10397625 GCA_030347295.1 Setipinna tenuifilis
TCTGTCCTGTCTGCATGGCCAAGAGTCTTGCTCTCACATCCCTGTTTTAATTAAATGAGATTAAAACCCAACAAGGGGAATAAAAATCAATAAAAATCCCAACAAACTGCATTCCAACAAAAGCTGCTCACCTCAGCAACATTTAAAAAGGGGAAGAGAGAGAAAGAAAGAGAGAGAGAGAACATGGGAAAGAGAAAGATAAAGAGAGAGAGAAAAAGAGAAAGAGGGAGAGAGGTGGGGGTGAAGAGACAGACATAGCAACAGCATGACAACCTGCTGTACATCTCAAACACACACACACACACACACACACACACACACACACACACACCAAGATGTATGTGTTACACAAATATGAAAGCTATGGCAGACAGTGTAATTCAGTGCTCTCAACATTAATCATGGCCCTTTAATCTCTCTGAAAATCAAACCAAACACCAGACAATGCACAATGCACAACAGCCCAGTCCTAATAATACATCTGTATCTGTGTGTGTGTGTGTGTGTGTGTGTGTGTGTGTGTGTGTGTCTGTGTGCACACACTCTATTCTGCTGTTGAAGTGAATATGTCCATGAGTGTGTGTGAGCATGCATCTGTGTACATGAGTGACTGGGTGTTGTAATGTATGTATGGGTTTGTATGGTTGTACATGTTGGCATATGTAATTACACCGTATATTTCCATGACAACCACACAGAGTCATGTGCCTGATGACTCCACATTCCTTGCGTATGCACAGGTCCAAAAGGTCACATCTGACTGGATGCCTCACACAGTGAACCGTACACACACACACACAACACAAATACAGAAATAACAGAGAAAAAGAGAGAAAGAGGAAAGAGGAAAGAGAGAAAGAAAGAGAGACAGAGAGAGAGAGAGAAAGAATGATTTCTGCCTGACCTCAATACCCTCCTAGCTATGCAAGGCTTGTCTACCAAGACTTTAACTATTTGCCATCTAGATCCATCCGTGCATGTATTCATATACATACATACATACATACAGTACATACATACTAACCTACACACACACACACACACACACACACACACACATACACATACACATATACGTACATACATACATACATACATACATACATACATACATACATACATACATACATACATACATACATACATACATGCAATACAGTTACTGAATCATATACAGGGCAAAATGCAGTATGTTTTTAAATGACAAATTATACACAATTTGCTACATATTGCTACATATTGCTATGTAAAGTGATAATACCATCTTGAGGTTTCACCACAACGCACAAATTAGTATTATAAACCCCACTATCGATACTGTCTACTCTGTACATCCCTGTGTAGCTGTCTCACTTACAGTGATGTATTTTCCCCTGACCCTTTTCGGTTTGTAACAATATGTTAGATTTCGTACTTACAATGTGCCATAGGGAAAGGGTTAAAATTAGGGTTAGTGTTAGGGATGTACTGTGTAAGTACATAATATTACATGTTGTTACATTTAGATACACTATCAAAGGAACCATTAAAAAAGTGTTTTTTTTTTCTTTTTATTCTACTAAGACACAGCAAAGGGAAAGGGTTACGATTAGGGTTAGTGTTAGGTATGTACTGTGTAAGTACATAATATTACATGTTGTTACATTTAGATACACTATCAAAGGAACCATAAAAAAGTGTTTTTTTTTTAATTCTACTAAGACACAGCAAAGGGAAAGGGTTAAGATTAGGGTTAGTGTTAGGGATGTACTGTGTAAGTACATAATATTACATGTTGTTACATTTAGATGCACTGTCAAAGGAACCATAATAAAAAGTGTTTTCCCTTTTTTATTCTACTAAGAAGCAGCACAGCCGTGTGCCCCATTACATTCAGCTGTGCTACAGGACTCAGATGAGCACATGGGCCACGTTATTTTTTATTTTATAACACAACACGGTAGCCTCATGGGAGATGCAGATGAAAAAGTGTTTTAAAATGGCCACATTTACCCCCCTCCCATCCCCATCCCCATCCCCTCCACTCCCATCTTTTCATAAGCTTTGCTTACCCATCCCAGCCTAACCTCCCTCCCTCTATCACAGCCTCTCATTTTCTTTCCCATTCTCATTCTCTCCCTCCCTCCCTCTCTCCCTCCCTCTCTCTCTCTCCCTCTCTCTCATTCTCTCTCTTTCCTTCCTAAACCGCCTCCAGCAGAATGATTAATTTGTGGCTATTGATTTTTTCTCCTGAGCTGAGAGAACGAGGGACAGATAGAGGGAGAGAGAGGGGAGAGTGAGCATGAGCGGGAGAGAGAGAGCGAGAGAGAGTGAGTAAAAAAACACAGATAGAGGAATAGAGGGGAGAGAGTGAACGTGAGCAAGCATGAGAGAGAGAGAGAGAGAAAGAGAGAGAGAAAGAGAGAGAGAAAGAGTGGGATGTATCCAGTTTTCAGAGTGGTATCTCGCTGCAGACTTTTCCCTCTGATCCTTTGGTGTGTGTGTGTGTGTGTCTGTGTCTGTGTGTGTGTGTGTGTGTATGTGTGGAATGTGTGAGTTAGGGTCTATTATCTGTTAAACGGAAAGTCTGTGACTGTACGTGTGTGTGTGTGTGAGCACACGGGCACCTTTGTGTGTTTGTATGTGTCTGTCCAAGGGCATGTGTATGTAAGTATGGCTGTGTATCTATCTGTCTGTATCCACATGTGCTTGTGTGTGTGTATGTGTATATTTGTGTGTGTGTTTGAGAGGTTTGCTAAATAGACTAAAAAGAGGCTGTCTCTCTATGTCATCATTCTATTGTGACATTAACAGTCCACTGTGTTTGTCATGTCCAAGTGCTGGTTTGCAAGCGAGGCCATTCAATCTTTAGCATGGTGGTTGAGTGTCAGACATCCTAGTTCCTAAACGATAACATGACCTCACTGGTCTACTGACAACTGGCTTACATACTGTATCATGTGTCAGTTCAAAAACGTTAGCAGAGAATTTCACAGAAACCTATTAGCACAACCATGAGCTATCGCCATGTGAACATGAGTAGGCCCAAAGGAGACATCTTGCTACAATTTCTATGATGTCATAAAAGCAATTGATTATGACATATTATGTCCATTAGCCCGATAATGGCCATCAGTAGCCCATGTATCGCTATCACAAGTGTTTGTCATTCAGGTCGTTAAGGCTGCACCAGCTTGCCTTGGTTGACTTATCAGCTTGGCAGAACAGTGGAGATATGCTAATTAGCATTATGCTAACTAAGCAAAGCAATAATGTGCTTAAAGGGGAACTTCCATCGTTATTTTTATTCATATTTCTGTGTCGCCACTATGGTTGAATGCATTGTGCGTCATTTCTGTGAAAAATTATGTCCTAGATCTCTTGTTTGACGCTGTTTTCTGTAAGCTATAACAGGTCTAGTGGTTGAACGACTGGCTTTTCCGGTGTGCCTCGTGAATATCCATGACGTGTCAATAAGGCACTTTTAATTGGGCAAATTCGCTGTCTTTTGCTCACCTAGCTTCTGTCCACCAATCCTTTGGGATGTGGGCTTGCCATACATGGCTCTGGGCGGGGCTTACGACCTAGTGACGTAGATAGGTTTAGCATGCTCTGATCCGCTCGTTTTGGTTAGCTCGACCCTTCAATGACCAGTAAAACCATGAGGGTCGAATTTCACGTCTTGGAATGTTGCGTGCATATACTGCTTGTTGTGACCCACCACGTTGCAAATAGAGCTACTAAAAGTGGTTTTTGACGGAAGGACCCCTTTAAACAGACTACTTTGTGACTCTGTGGCTAACACTAGCAGATGGCAACTGGTTTGGACATGCTATACTAAAAACAAGGTGCTAACACTACGCATTTGAACTGGCTAGTTGGACAGAAACAACTGCTAATGCTACTGGTTTGAACAAGTTATCCTAATAGAAACAAGAACTAACTTTACTGTTAGTTGGATGAGCTATCCTTACAAAAACAACAGCTAATGCTAATCCCCAAACTAGAGGCTTGAAGCGGAAGCTGTGGTTTGCTGAAAGAGGGCAGCTCAGTCACTTACATCACATTACATTTGGCTGACGCTCTTATTCAAAGCGACTTACAGTGAATTAAGTACAGAGACAGTCCCTCTGGACCAATGTGGGTTACATGCCTTGCTCAAGGGCACTTCAGTCATGGATGAGGGTGCAGAAAAGATAGCCCACCCACATTTTTTTTGTATTTTTTACTGATACAGGAATCAAACCTACATCAACTCTCCATTCCCAAGACCAACTTCTTAACCATTAGGCCACAGCTGCATATCAGACTCTTGGCCTGCTCGGGCATGCATGACATTACTGTGTGGAGGCCAAGAGAAGAGCTGGGAGGGGTGTGCAAGGAGGGCTTACATTAGCTCAGCCCGCAGCACCATCTCTAAGGGTGGGTATGGGTGGGGGTGGGGGTGTGGGTAGGGGCTCGCTTCGTTAGCCTATTAACCTATTTAACATAAGACACAAGCTGTGAAGCTGTGAGTCCGAAGCACTTGACCCAATAAGATGCCTGCACAGCTTCTTGCCGCAGAAGGCACTGCACAGCACCGCGCCCCATAGCACAGCCAGCACAGCAATCACACACCACTGGGAACATCAAAGCTGCAGATCACAGAGGGCAAGAGGGAACTGATTACAGTATGTAACAGTAAAGTCATCTGAAACAGCAGCTTCGCTCGCACATTGCAGTCCCACTACTGCAGGGTTACTGTGTACGTTTTTGTTTATGCTGTATATTGATTCAAAAGATGATTACTGGCTGAGGTCAATGGTTTATTGTTTTTTTTTTCATTTTAAAGCAAAAGTCGGTGGCATCACTCTCTGATCTGAGAATGGGTTGACAAGATGTTCAGGTTGAAGGCCCCAATTAAATATGTGTCAGGAAACAGAATTGCTTGACAAGCATAATCTGTGGACACTTTCACCCACCTACTAAACCCCTAGAGTGTATGTGTAGAGGTACAAGACAGGGTAGTTGATTAGATCCCCATTACTACAGGCTCTCAAAGGTTTTAATTTATGCTGTATACTGAGAAAAACGGACTGAGGTCATTGGTTAAAATAAAGTGGTACATGATAGAACATTCTCTAATTTGAGAGGCATTGACAAGGCGTTATGGTTGCTCAAACCTCAAACTAAGTATGAACAGAAAACAAAATTGATTTAGAGGTGTAATCTTTGAATACCTTAACACACCTCTACACCCCTAGACACAGGTATGGAGATACGAGCACAGGGGGTCGTCCAGGCAACTTGAGCAGTGATGTTGACCATTTACACTGTATATAAAGTGACCACAAGGACTTTTAATGAAGCAAAGTAAAGCCCAATTAAGGATACTTCCTGTTGGCTTGCCTCCTACTCTTTGTTTACTGCACAGCATCGAGTGGCATAAAACCACCCTAGAAACCAGGGGGTATCAGCATTCCTGCTAGTTAAAACCAATGAATATAGACAGTCATTGGTTGAAGCCTGATTTTTTTGGGTATACCAAGATGGCTGCCAGTCATGTGACTGATGTTGTAGCTTGTTGTAGCTGTGCCCCTGATCATCTCGGCAGCCATGTTTAATGTTGGCCCATCTTGTTAGGTTTTTTTTTTTTTTTTACCAACTATCAAACACTCCATTAAATCACATAAAGTGATTTCATTAAAAGAATCCATTTGAAGTTGATGTTTTCTTTCACCATGAAAGAGGAGAAAGACTGCTGCATTTTATCATTGAAATTGACAAGTTTTCTTCCAAATTTGCTCTTGCTTTTATGTACAGAAATGAACTTTCCTGAAATATCCCTGTACACAAGCTAACATTCGTTTGTCAACAAAACCAGAATGGAGAGTGGCAACAGAACATTTTCCACTGTCACGACAACAAAAATTCCCTGGCTTCAGCCTAGCAGTCCAGTCAGGCCAAAAACTCTGATCATTTCTGATCATTTCGTTAGCCATGTTTAATGTTGGCCCACCTTGTAAGTCATGGCGAGTTGTGCTGGTCATCCCTGGACACACTTTTCTCTGCCACTGCGCCTTCCACTATCCACTCTTCCTGATGAGCTTTGACCAATAAGAGCAGCCGACTCAGCAGCCTTATTTCTTGGAAGGACGTACGAGCCTATTCTCCCCTTCAGATTTATTTATTGCCTCTGTGTGTGTGTGTGTGTGTGTGTGTGTGTGTGTGTGTGTGTGTGTGTGTGTGTGTGTTTGTGTCTTATTCATTCACCTCTGTCCACACACTCCTGCTTCTCTACTACTGCTCTGCTCACAAAAAACAGAAGCTCATTAAGTGGAAAGACCAGCATATAGCAAAAGGCTATATGGTTGTGGTTGTGTGTGTGTGTGTGAGAATATGTGTGTGTCTGTCAGTGTGTGATGACTTCCTCTTGCTTTTATATGTACTGTATATACACACATTCACACAAGCGCGTGCACGCACACCAACACACACACACACACACACACACACACACACACACACACACACACTTATAATGAAGCCTGTCTAAGATAATGTGGACGTGGAGAGAGAGAAAAAAACAGAAAAAAAGAATACACTGCACAGGTATAAAGCCATTTGAGGTGCAGAACAGGTGAAAGAGAAAGCAACATGCTCACACTAACTTTCTCTGACACACACACACACACACACACACACATACACACACACACACACACACTTACTCCTTACACTTACTCCTAAAAAGCTACACAGGTATAAAGCCATTTGAGGATAGGCACAGGCGTCAGAGTGCAAAGTAGAAAAACACACACACACACATACACACACACACACACACACACACACACACACACACACACACACACACACACACACTCCCAAGACACTGTACTGGCATGAAGAAATGTGAGCAAAGGCACAGGTGTAAGAGTGCAAAGTCGAGAGTGCAAATCAGGACATGACTGCCTGAGAGCACCCAGAATAGAGCTGTGTGCCGGTGTGTTTTCTGTCTTTTAAAAAGCTCCCGCACTGCCTTTTAAAAAGCTCCCAAACTGTTACAGCATCGCATCACGTCTGAGAAAAATCTCTCGATTCTATTTCTCTTTTTCTTTTGAACCGCTTCTTCCCTTTGATTTTCTCTTAACAACCATCACACACTCCATTAAATCACATAAAATGATTTGATTAAAAGAATCCATTTGAAGTTGGAGTTTTTTTTTTCACCACAAAAGGGGAGAAATACTTCTGAGATTTAAGTTTTTCTTCCAAATTTGCTCTTGCTTCTATGTACAGAAATTGACTCTATATTTCTGTTCACAATCTAAACATCCGTTTATCAACACAACCAGAAAGGAAAGTGGCATAACTACATTTTTCATTGTCATGACAACAAAATACTCTGTCTTTAGCCAGTCAGTAGTGCAGTCAGGGCAAAAAACTTTCCAGGAGCGTTACAGAATACATCAGGCAAGGCCACTCTCAAAGAATGTTGCAAACTGTGACGCAAACACACACACACACACACACACACGCACACAAGCACAGAAGGTGCCTGACACTGACGGGTCCTTAAGTCCAGGCTGAGGTGACTTTGTAAGACACTGAGGACTGTCTTACTTGTCACCCCCCACCACCACCATCACCTCACACACACACACACACACACACACACACACACACACACACACACAGACACACACACCAGGTGTGTCAATACACAACCAAGTGACCTAAAAGCACATGTGTGCTGACAGCTCCCCCCATCCACTGCTGGGCCTATGGGAACACAAGCACAGGATGGGCCTTCCATATCTCTGCCCTGGCCGGGACCCAGAGGCATGGCTCCTGCCCCTCGGGGACAGGTCTGGGATCAGTGCAGAGATCGGCGAGGCTGATGAAGGCAGAGGGTGTGCAGGTGGCGCACTGCTGCTGTCAGAGCTGAGGTTAAACGGGACGACAGCAGAGGACTCGAAGTGGCATTACCGACCCACACATGCCCCCCCACCCCCCCCACCCCCCGGGCAACAACAACAAGGACAGCCTAAGCCTGTGTGTGTGTGTATGTGCGTGTGCTTGTGTGTGTGTGTGTTTTCATGTGTGCACCTGTGTGTGTATGTGCATGTGCTTGTGTGTGTGTGTGTGTGTGCTTGTGTATGTGTGTGTGTGTTCAATGCTCAGAAAAGGTATGTCTCAGTTAGTTTTGCTGCAACAGCAAGTGCACTTCAATGGGACACTATGACTTATTGTGTATCTGTTTGCATAACTGTCATGCTCAGAAGAGGGGTGTGTGTGTATGTGTGTGTGATGTGTGTTTGTTTTATCTGCATTATCAAGTTACATTTTTCGTCTCTCTATTACAGCATCAGATGCACATGCTTTGTTACTGAATAGTTATAAATTATAGACATTGTTTACTTCCTGGGGATAATACTGAATCCACCACAGGCCTCTATACCACAGGTATGTATACATGTACTGTAGATATAAAGGAAGAGGGAAGGGAAATGGAAGATAGTTTATACAAAGATTTAACAAAACAATCGTTTACATTTTGCTGTGCTTGCTAAATATCCTGATAGCTGCTCTTACCTACTGCTTCCTACACTGTGCATCTGTTGGTCTGCTTTGAACGACATCTCTCCGAATTTGTATAGTGACAATAAAGATTTCTACTCCTACTTCTACTTCTAGCTTGGCATAGTTTTAAATGCACTTGTTATGTTTTCCACTGTCCATTGCAATAACAAAAGAAAGAGGGGTGTATGTGTATGTGTAGATAAAATAGATATGCCGATAAAAAGGAATACAGAAAAAGGAAATTGGAAGACAGTTTCTACAAAGTTTTAACAAAACAATCTTTTACATTTCATGTGCATGCTAAATATCCGGATAGCTTGGTACCGTTTTTTTTTAATGCACTTGTTACGTTTTTTTTTTTCAGAGTCCGTCGTCAGAATAACAAAAGCTTCAAACGGCACTTTTGAATGCTGCCACTAGCACTAATATCCTCCATCTCTCTTGCGAAGCTTGGCAAAAAGGCTTTTTGCAGCCGCTGCCTAATAGCAGGTCATCTCTATTTTTAACCCGAGCTACAAAAAGAAAGAAACAAAGAAGGGAACGGAAAGAAGCAGGAGGTAAAAGACAGAGGAGGGGGGAAAATGCATTTTGCTTTTTTAGCCTGTTTTTTTTTGTTTGTTTGTTTGTTTTTGATCTATTGCCCATGACGCTGTGTGATCACACAGACGGAAATCACAAATTACTTAAATTAGTACAGCATCTGCAGTGTCAGGCTGGGAACTATGAACAACCTCAATGTATTTTCAATACATGGATTTGTATGTCCCTGTATATGTGTGTGTGTGTATGTGTGTGTGTGTGTCTGTGAGTGTGTCTGTGAGTGTGTGGCCACCACCACACTAGTCAGTCCCACTGTCAGTCAAATGCCAAGGAAGCATAGTGACAATTTACTTGGTTCAGGGGGAAAAATGCAGAAACTGAAACACCGAAGCAAGTGGTCCAATTATTTCCCAAAAGATGCTCCTGCACTATGCACAATCCCAGCCAGAGGCATAGTTCATTCGCTAGTGTGTGTGTGAAAGAGAGAGACAGATGGAGAACGGCAGAAAGAAGAGAAAGAGTAGGGAATAGAGAAAGAAAGGAAGAGAGAGAGAGAAAGGAAGAGAGAAAGAGTGTGTGTTTAGGTATATGTGTGCTTGTGTGTCTGTGATTGTGTGTGTGGGTGTGAGTGTGTGCACACACTAGCATTTGTGTATCTGTGTGTGTGTGTGTGTGTGTGTGTGTGTGTGTGTACGTGCTGTTGTGAGTGTGTGTTTGAGCCCAGAAACAACGCCAGAGTTACTCTGTGACCCCCTTCAATTATTTTATGCATCGACTGCAGGGGATCAATAAATTACACGAGCCTCTACATGTGCCAGCCAGCCCGCCAGCTAGGTAGCCCGCCAGCCAGCCACCCATCCAGCCATCCAGCCATCCAGCCATCATTCCAGCCCCCCAGCCTGGCTGTCGTGTCATGTCGCGTCCCGCCAGTCAGGCTGAGCTGGAGATGGAGAAAGAAGAGCAATGGCCTGACCTCTTACCTCTAACCTCATGACTGCCATGGCATGCTGGGAACAGCCTCCCATCCCATCCCTTCCCTTCCCTCCCCTCCCCTTTCCCTTCCCTCCCCCACCCTGGACCCTGCCCCCACCACTAGTCTGGGCAAAGCCTCAGTGTGGACCAATGGACAAGCTCCTGAGTAATGGCTGCTGGGGAGTAGCCTGATGCATCAGCCGCTTTCACATCGTTTCACTCGTCCGTCTGAAACCTCTGCATTGGCATTCGTTCACTCCATGGTTGCTTTAAACAATCACTAGTGCTTGTTACATCATGGATTTTTTTTCCAAAACCTGTAGGTTTTAGCAGACCAATAACGTCTTTCCCCTCGATAAAAAGTCCTCAAGCATTCTTCTTGTTCAGGCTTTAAATCTTCAATTTTAAAGCTTGAGTTCAAGGCCATCGTTTTCAGCCCTCACTCTGTTCGCATGGACCGTCCGCATTCAGAAATGGAGCGAACCGAAACTTATCTTCATGCTCCATGACACAGTTGCTGGAGGTAAATGAAATTGAGCGGAGGCACTAGTTGGCGCTAGCCTGTCTAGCTGGGGAGTGAACACAATGTGACTGTGTTCAGGTCTCTCTCCCTCTCTGTCTCTCTCTGTCTCTCTCATTCTCTCTCTTTCTCTCAGTTCAATTCAAGTGAGCTTCATTGGCATGACAAACACCAATACAGTACAAGTTTACATGTAGAGTGTAATGTAATACAATTACTATGTGTGTGTGTGTGTGTGTGTGTGTGTGTGTGTGTGTGTGTTTGTGGTGAGTCTTTCTTTCTCTCTCTCTCTCTCGCTTTCTTTCTTTTTTCTTCTCTCTCTCTTTCTTTCTTTCTTTCTTCTCTATCTCTCTCAATTTCTCCCGCTGTCCTTCTGCATTGCTTTGCATGGTTGCTGGAGGTTCCCCACTGGGAAAACTGATGCCTACTGATGTATGTATGCATGTATGTTGCATAACTCCTGTTACATAATGGCTGAGATACTCACTGTTACCCTCACTAACCATGCACGTGCAGTGCAGTGGAGTGAGTGAGTGAGTGAGTGAGCGAGTGAGTGTACGCACTCCCCCTCCTAACAAGGACCATTTTCCTGGTCCTCAAAGTGGATCAGGTCCCTGTAATTCACCATTTTACTGCTAACTGGGTTGTGTACCAATTCGTTCATACCCTCCCTTCCAAAAAATAAATAATTAATACTTAAAGCATAAATAAAATAAAAAGACGACAAATTGAAAACAAACACAAGAATCATCTAATGCAGGAAAACACATTGTTATCTGCATTGTTATTTGCTGCAAGTCATATGGCGTATTGAACAGATGAACAATTAGCCACAGTATAGTATATAAATCCATACACCTGCTTTATCACACATGCATACAATGCATAGACCTGAAAGAAACAAATGCTACAACACAGAGAAACAAGGGGAGTAGAAGCAGAAGCACAGAAGTGTAAAAGATTATTATAAATGACTGCATGGCAAACATATGGCGGAGAGAAGAGTGTATGCAGATGTGATGTAAATATGATCATCTGGCAAACATGCTGAGCCATTTATCTACACAGAAAGGGAGAGAGAGAGATAGTAAAAGGAATAAAGAAAGTGTGTGTGTGTGTGTGTGTGTGAGAGAGAGAGAGAGAGAGAGAGAGAGAGAGAGAGAGAGAGAGAAAGAGAGCTGGGGAAGGATTTTTGGTAATTCTATATCACAGTCAGGGCAGGCGAATATGTAGAATTAGCAAATATGAAGCCAGTTAGAACAGTTACACAATCAGCACAATTGCACAAATGACCATATAGATCACAGACCATGAATCAAAACAAAACAAAACAAAACAAAACAACACCAACATCAACACCCGTAGCCACATGCGCGTACGCACACACCCACACACACGTGCGCACACACACACCCACACACACACTTTGCCCTGTGCCTTGGCTCCAGATGCCACTGGCATTAGGGTTAGGTCTTGCCAGCACCTCTCCCACCAGGTGCAAAGTGGCATCTGTAGGGGTGGGAATGTCTCAGTCTACCCCACACAACATGTCTCCACCCCACCCCACCCCACCCCATCACTATCCTACCACCACTATCCTACCACCACTATCTTACCACCACCCTACCTTCACCACCCTACGTACAGCGAGTCTGTAGGCCAGCAGAGCCTGCCTACACTACCTCCAGCTGGACACTAGCTGGTCAAAGTGAAACTTACTACAGGATTACACACACAACACTACTTTAATTTCCCTAATGAAGTAAGTCTGTCTGTCTGTCTGTCTGTGTAAACATCACATGAGCATCTGAGTTGTGCTCAAACACTCATCTCCGCTCTGTTCAAATTAGTATATATTATATCAGTACATATTATGTACTGACTATAATTAGCATAACTCTGTAAACAGGTAGAAAAGCTGATAAGTGACATGACCTCTATTAAGTGCACAGATAGGTAATAGGTGGTACTGAATTGTAATTTCTGAGGTTTTCCATCACTGCCCAGCATTCTCCATTCTTTTGTATAGAGGATTTAGCTAAGGTTCCATTTGACATGGTTGTCTCAGGCAGAATCTTGCCCAACCAATCAGTGAACAGAAGGACAGATTGTGAGCGATGATGTCGACCTTGAGTGCTACATTTGAATTGTAGTGCATAGGCAGGCTTACAGCCGGAAGAAAATGTTTTTTCAATACAGCACAGCCAGACCGTCTGTACGAAATGAGGTGTAGTACGAGGGGCTGGTGTGCCAGGCTACATATCTTCAGTGGTGACTACATGAACTCATAACTGCACCCGACCCATCAATGTGTCCGAGATGGGACTATTTACCTCCTAGCATTGTGATACCTTCAAATTCAACAAAAACAAGGTACCTCAGAAGGCCGGATTTTATGCACTTATTGGTTTTGGACATGCTGTAATGCTTTGCTACCACCAAACACTTCTTTAAAGGGTAGTATTTTGTCTGTTTCAGATTCTTCAGACAGTATGTGATGATTCAAGTGCAATACTGAAGCACCACTAACTGTCTTTTCAAATAGGCAAGCATCAGGCGTGCACTACCATTATCACATGCTGTAGGACGCCTATTTGCCGATCTGCCCTGCTTTAGCAGTGTGTCGTATTCTGTTAAACACCTTGGCCCCATGCCCGCTCCTGAGTCTTACGTATGCTTCTGATCAATGCTAAAGAGGTCTTCAGACCCTCCTGATAAGAAAGGCAAGTATACACTGCTTCAGAAAGAGACCCAATAACAGGTCATTAAAAGGAACAAATGGCTGTAATTATTTGTTGACAAACATCAGGAGCTAAGCAAATAAGATAATAATGGCGTGTTTGATGAGCAATCTCATCATTGATTAAAACATCTATTATGCAGAGGTTGATTCTTTACGTTGCATTAATTACATATTTTAATTACTCCCCCCCCCCCCCCCCTTACCCCTTACCCCCTTACCTCCCCTCCCCTTCCTCACCAATTCCACATCAATCCATAAATTAATTGCCTAACACAGCAGTCTTGGCACGTTTAAGCTCAGAATGAGGCTTGCAAAAGCAGTCTCCTATACTCTCTGGCAGTGAGAGCAGAGCTACCAATGCGCTCTGCTGCAGCTACATGGCCCTAGATCACAGGCACTGGAACACACAAAGTCACATGCAAAACACACACACACACACACACACACACACACACACACACACACACACACACACACTCGGGTGCACATGCATGCATGCATGCACACACACGCGCATGCACACACACACACACACACACACACAAAAATAAGTATGCACTTACAAGCAACACACAAAAAAGCACAACCATGCACACACAAAAGCATACACAACACATAAATGCTCATCCTGCAAGGACAAACCCACACACACACAAACAAAGCACCAATCTAGCCTCCGTAATACACACACACACAGACACACACACACACACACACGCATGCACAGGTACACACACACACACACACACACACACACACACACACACACACACACACGCATGCACAGGTACACACACACACACACACACACACACACACAAACGCAACCACAAGCTTGCACAATATCTGATATTTATTCCCATGGCCTTTTGTGTGAGATAAAGATAGATCGCACCAGATTCTAAAAATAAAACAGGGGTGCACAGCAGTGCGATGCGAGGGCTACGCAGCGAGGACAACAGCCTCCTTACGGCACAGCAGTCTGCCCCACACCCAGACCCAGACCCAGACTCATACTGGGTGCTGTTATCGCACCATCAACAGGGGCCTTCTGCAATAAAGCCTTTTTACGACCCAGTCAGAGAGCCTCAGGGCAGAAGAAGAAGAAAAAGAAGAAAAAGAGGAGGAAGAATAATAATAATAAGAAGAAGCAGAATAAGAAGAAGAAGAAGAAGAAGAAGGTTTTCAAGTTACGCTTGGTGTCCGTCTTTGTGTTTTCCTATCAGTAAAATGAGCATTTCTGTTGTTTGTGTTCTGCATTGGCTCCAACCACAACACAAGAAAGTACAGCTTCTCTTTGTGTTTGTATGGTTTATTTATAATGTTCAAGATGAAAGTCAGGTGTATATCCAGTCCTTGAATTCATTAACTGAAAATGAAAAGTTCATGTGTCCCTGGCCGTGTAAAAAGAAATACACGTTAAGATGTGAATGCTTATGTTTGCAAAAAGAAAAAGGAAAAAAGTCAGCTACAACCAAAATTAATGCTCCCAATATTTATTAATTAAACGTTTCGGGCTTGCTCACCCTTCCTCAGAAGTCCTGGTCCCAGTTAAATCCCTGAGTGCGTGTGCTTTGGGTGCACTCTTGTAATGCTTATGTTTGGCAATTTTGGGTGACATATTGTTTATCTATGCACGTCCCCCCCCAACACACATACACACACACACACAAACACACATACATACACACAAACAAACAAATAAATACACATGGCGGCATTAAAACACACAATAGCTTTCAGCCTACAATGTCTGAACAAACTTTTCACAACTTAGATTTGTTTTCTTTCTTTCAGCCTCTGCTGGGGAAAGGAGTATTTCTCAGAGCCTGTACTACTGTATGTAATCCTGTGTCTGTGATGTGGGTTTGTGTTGATTTTTGCCATGTCATAATGCTGGCTAAAGCCGGCTTAGGCCCAGGTCATTAGAGCCACTGGCAAACAAGGGCTGGATAATCCTTATCAGATCTGCTTATTTGAATATATATACTAATCCAATCCCAAGGCACCCGGGTATGCTGACACACAGCAAAAAAAGATACCTGTGGTTGCTCTCCCTCTCCTTCTCTCTCTATCCCTCTCTCTCTCCCTCTCTCTCTCTGCACATACACACTCAGGCATGCACACACAGAGACACACAGAAGCACATACGACGACACACACTCACACACACACACAAGCCTGAGTGTGTATGTCAGCTTGCCCTGGGTACCCTCTCAGTCATACTGTGTTCCTGCGGGTTGGAGGGGGAGAGACTCTCCCACAGACTGAAAGAGAAGTAAGGTAGAGAGACTAGGATAAACCAGAAGAGAGAGAGAGGGGAGAGAGGGGAACAGGAAAGCGACAGACAGACCTTGTTCTTGTGAAAAAGCATGTCACACACCCCAAAAAAAGATCAACACCTCCAGCTTCACAAACTGATGTGAATTATTACACAAAGGAACATGTTTCACAAAAGACATTTACACAATATTGCTTCACAAATAACATTAACACAACATCATGCAGCACTGCTAAGATATGCTTTTGTAGTTAACCAATCTGAATCACCTTAAATAGTCTTAATGACCTCAAATTTATTGTTGCATGGTTCCACGAATGGCTTATGAACACTTGCGGACAAGCTATTCTCTGTGTAGTCTGCTTTAGGTAAAATACCCTGCACAGCTCATAAAGCTACACCCGGAGATTTTCCCAAAACTCTTCCTGTAGCCCTCTGCCCGTGTCATCTGCACTGTTAAAGCCTACTAACTACAAAGCATGGTCATATGAGCTTTGGCATTACCTTACCATTTACCTAGCTACTTTAGGAGATACACAGCTAGGCTTTAAATAACATTGCCTAAGTTCTGTCCCTCAGAATTAACAGCAGATAGCTACAGATGAGACACTTACTATTGACACGGACATCCATCCACCCACACACACAGAAACAACACATGCACACATACATGCACACATACATGCACACATGCATGCACGAACACGCACACACAAACACACACACACACACATATGAGCGCACACATATACCCACATGCACGCACGCACGCACACACACACACACAAACACACACACACACACACACATGCCAGAATTTATGTCCCGGTCCATGGCATAGTCATAGATCAGCACTGAGGGATGCCCCATCTGCCCTGGCTGACTGGCCGTCCATCACGCATTCCTCTCGCTCCCTCCCTGCCTGCCTGCCTGCCTGGCCCACCCGTCTGCTGCTGAGATAGGGGGCTGCAGTGGGGAGGTTGGGGCCCACTACCTGGCCAAGCTGATGCAGCATGGCTTGGGGGTGGGGATTGGAAGTAGTGTGTGCGTATGTGTCTGTGTGTGAATGTCTGTGTGTGTGTGTGTGTGTGTGTGTGTGTCTTGTTTGCTTATCCTAAATGTCCTATTATTTCTCCACTGTCTTTCATACACAAATGCACATACACATACACACGCACAGACGCACGCATGCACACATACACAGATATTTGCATGCACACACACTCACACACAGACAGACACACACACGCACACACACACATGCACGAACAAAACATGTACTTACACACACACACACACACACACACACACACACACGCTACATAATTGCACACACAAACACAAACCATCAGGCAAAAACACCCTCCACTAGCCCCCTGCTGTGAGGGCCCTGCCCCAGTCAGGTGGCGCCTGGCGGGCACTAATCACCTCGATTCATCTCCATCACAAGAGCCTGCTGGTGGATAGAGGGGTGGTGGCGTGGCGAGGGGGGTGGAGGTGGTGGGGGTGATAGTGGTGGAGGTAGAGGGGTGGGCAGAGCCAGATAGATGCTGTGAGATGGATGAATGGTGGCTGTGTGGAATGAACGACAGACAGCAGAAGCTCAAGGAGAGAGATAAAACAAGCACATCACACACAAACACACACAGACATACAAACAGACACTCATAGTGCACATAGGCACACACAAATTCTCACACACACACTCACACACTTTCTCTCTCTGTCTCTGTCTCTGTCTGTCTCTCTCTCTCTCTCTCACTCACACACACACACACACACACACACACACAGACCAACAACTTTTTAAAGTGCATCTGAGGCAGTCACAGAATGGGATGAATAATAGATTTGCAACACATGCTTTTGCTTGTTTCATTTTGCTGTTGTGTTGGAGAGGTGCTTTTTTGACGCGTATTAAATTGCCTTTCTCAAAACTGCAGTGTCCATGCATGGATATGGTACACACACACACACACCTGCATGCACACACTATATCTGTATGAAAACCTAACAGGCAGCAGTTGTTGGCCAGAGAGTGACTCATTTGATGTGGCCACAAAATGCGTTGTTTTATTTTCACAGTTTTAAGTGAAGCATGATTGGACTGGTTCCAATATGGACCATGCTTCCAAGGCTTGCATCCATGTATACTGGCCATCTCGCATGAACACACACACAAAGACCAATACACACGACATCAACACAAATCGCACAGGCATGCACTAAGAAACAAAAATAAACATTTTACATTTAGCTAACGCTCTTATCCTGACTAACAGTAGGTACAAGGACTGTCTCCCCTAGAGCAAAGTGGGGGTACGATGAACACCTTAGCCACTGACGAAGTTGCAAGAGAGTGTGGGTTATTTACTCCCCCATCCACGTTTTTTGAACAGGACAGGTCAGGCCTGTGATCCTTGGAACCTAAGACAAACTCTTCAACCACTAGGCCACAGCCGCCCCAACTGCATATGTGCATGCACACATGCACGTAGCCATTTTTATGAGCCGAATAATGAGCCGAACTAAATGTTTAAATGAGTATCAACATGCTTCCAACTTTGACTTATTGGTACTACCAAAGTGACCAAAGCCAAAACAATCATGGAACGAGCCCCAGTCAGTGTATCAAATTTAAAACCTTTTTTTCTTTACTGTTTTACAGTTCAAGGGGTGGGCATGGCTGGCCCCTAATGACAGAACACAAAGAAATGGAGTAACAGGAAATGGTGGACAAAACAGGTTGGTTGGTTGCACACAACTTCACTGCCTCCACTATTTGTTTATGTAGTTTGTGTGAACAGTGATGTGGTTACTGGTTAGATGTCATTAGTGCAGATGCATAGCAAGGAAGAGAAACACAGGGAACAGAAACCTACGGAGCCCGGGAAGGGTCATGTTGGTAAATATTTTTTTACACCCCTTTTTGCATTCCCATGCAACACTTTGTAACTCAAACGTTACTGCGGGGGAATGCAAAAGTATTGCGTAGAAATGCAAAAAGTGTTGCGAGGGAACACAAAACTATTGGGGGGAGGGAATGCAAAAGTGGGGTCTAAAAATATTTACCAACATGACCCTTCCAGGGCTCCGTAGAAACCAGGATAGAACAGGGATAGAACTTTGGAAATAAAAAGACTGATAGAAGAGTACCAACAAAGTAGTAAAACAAGGCAGAAAGAATGCACAACGATTCAGAAAGTAAAAGAATGCAAAAACAATCTTGCTGCTACTTTCTGAAATGTGTAGTAGCCCCGTAGGTGCTGGACTACATGGCGACCCTGCAATGTGTGATTTTACACACACATGTGTGCCTACTCGTTCAAACAGCATTGAGCTCATATACCGTGACAAGCACACACACCCACACACACACAACTAATCCATCAATCAATAGCCCTGGCATCTGTGAGCGCAGACTCTCTGCACTATGAGGGTTGTGTGTGTGTGTGTGTGTGTGTGTGTGTGTGTGTGTGTGTGTGTGTGTGTGTGTGTGTGTGTGTACGTATGTGTGTGTGTGTGTGTGAGAGAGAGAGAGAGGGAGGGAGGGAGAAAGAGAGACAGAGAGAGTGAGAGAGAGACAGGGGTAGACAGAAATAGAGAGAGAAAGGAGGAGAGGGATGTATAGATGAGGGCGGGAGAGAAAGAGACAGAGAGGTAGAGAGATAAAGAGAGGGGTAGACAGAAAGAGAGAGAGAAAGGGGAAGAGAGATGTAGGGAGAGGGCGGGAGAGAGAAAGACAGATGCCCCCTCGCTCTGGGATGCAAAACAAACTGCCAACTGGCTAGACCATTCAATGTCAGCGCTCTCTCTCTCCCCCCACATCTCGTCAGGACAGTGTCAATCAGAGCTTATCTGGTGACATATACAGTACTGGCACGCACATACAAACACACACAGACATACAGTATTTTTAGTACACACACACACACAAACTAAAACCCAGAACGTACACGTACACACACACACACACACACACACACACACACACACACGAACACACACACACACACACAGTGCTTCAGCACAAACACACACACAAACCCAAACCCAAACACACACACACACACCCCACCACACACCCACACCACACAAGCACATATACACAACACCATTACCTTACTACTGAGTCCACTCCAGCTTCTCAACCCCATCCATAAAAATAAAAACATACGCTGTAACAAGTAAGCTTGTCATTTAACCTCCAGCACATTGTGCCTTAACATACTACTGATCTGAGAACAGCCTGAGCATCAGTCTTTGCATCTGCCACACAGACTGGCCTGCACACACACACACACACACACACACACACACACACACACACACACACACACACACACACACACATACAAACACAAGGATGCCATAATGGGGAACACTTTACAGCAATTCTATGGGTCCAGCATTTAAAGGGGGGCCCTTTGAGGACATTTTTAATATTGCACTCTTTTTCACAGGCCATGAAATTTCTAGCTGCACGCGCACACATACACACACACACATACACACACCAGAAAGCAAGTGGGTCAAAGGTAGAGGTGCTGGTCTTTCACCTTTACAGACAGTTGGTTATGCAACGGGCACACCAGCCAGCCCCTTCCTGTCTCAATGAGCCACAGACAACGAGGAGTTCTGATCAATCGCCGCGTCGAAAACAAGCCAGCAAACGGGGGCGAAGGCCCAGCAACGTGGCACGCAACCCATTGACCAGTGGGTGTGAGTGTGTGTGTGTGTATGCACATCCTCTGCCACAGGCGTGGGTACACACACACATACACACTCACGGACATGCAGACTCATGCACACACACACACACACACACACACACACACACACACACACACACACACACACACACACACACACACAGTGTATTTACTACAGAACATGAACAGATTGAAAGAGAGTCTGGCTGTATGATCCTTTGCATTATGCAACCATGCAAGTCTCTCATTACAGTAATACACCATTGCCAATGTGTGTGTGTGTTGCATGGCTGTATGTACTGTATATGTGTGGGTCATAGGTCTGGCACAGCATAAGGACATGGCTCGAGTCACCAAAGGACACACACACACACAAGCTCCCTCCATCTCTCCTTTTCTCACTCTCTCACACACACAAACACACACACACACACCCTCAGTCTAGCACTAACCCAGCCACAGGTCAGTCCACTCAGCAGGTACACCACACAGAGCTGACTGCGTGAGGAGCTACTCCACAATCTCTCTGCCGTAGCCAAAAACAGGGTTAGAAAGACAGAAAGAAAGAAAGAACAAACAGACCAACAAACAAACAAACAAAGAATGGATGAATGGGTAGAAAAAAAGAATAAATGAAAGTGAGGGTGAAAGGAAGAGAGAGAGAAAGAGAGAAAGAGAGAGAAAGAAATACTATGACTGTTGACAGGTAGATTAACAAAGTGTTTGGAAATGCTCAAGACCAACAAAAACACCCAGGCCTTTTCCAAACGTTACAGAAATGGGCCTATTAGGGCTTAACTGCCACTTATTTCTGAGGTGCATCAGCTAGCTCAGTCTATCACACACACACACACACACACACACACACACACACACACACACACACACACACACACTAGTGCTGCTTTCGTCTCATGAACACAGCTCCTGATGAAAGGCATTTTCCAGAAACCGCCGGCAACAGAGACGAAACAGGGCTCTCTGCTGTGAAAATTAAATGACAATCTGTTTGACAAAGAACATCACAACACGATCACAGCCCCGAGTGGAGCTAGCATCGCTACTACACACTCACTTACACACACACACACACACACACACACACACACACACACACACACACACACACAGACCCTTACAGTCCTGAAGGGAGGAGGACAGCCAAACCACATTGTGTACACCATACCCCCATCCAAAACCTGGCCTACACCAGGGGGACAAACATCCCTCGCTTGACCCCGAGTGTTAAGGCATGTGGGGACACCTGGAGGTCCAAGTCCTTTGGCCATGCTCAACCGTTTATTCTCCTGCCAAGCAACAGGGCAGGAAGGAGACTATGATCTCTCTCTCTCTCTCTCTCTCTCTCCCGCTCTCTCTCCCTCTCTGGGCATGTGGACATTGCCTGTGTACAGAAGGCAACCTAACGGCTCCAGCAGCCATAGCACATCCACTCAATGCCCTTTGGCCACAAAGTAAGGGCAATGTTTTCACCAAAACATATAAGTATTGCCTAAAATACACCGTACTATATGTGTACATTGCTGATTAAACTTTTGGCATGAATCAAGATCAGTAAAGTACAATTGTTATTATCTCTTTCTGTTATGTCCACGCAGAGAACCATTGACGGCTTATAGGATTCATCTGATGATCTGCAGTTACCTTAGAATAGAAGTTTTACTACCAGAAATGCAGAGTGAAATAATGATCTTTTTTGTGAACAATAACTTGTATCAGTTTATGTGTCTAAAAAAGGGTCAGCTGTATGTCAGGGTTTCTTCTGGTTGGTTGGCTTTTAGTAACACTTAATTTACATCTCTTACCTTCCAGGCAACACGTCCGCCACAGTCCCGAGTGGGTCATGACCTCCTCGTTCTTTTTGCTCGTCTCGTTCTCGTTGTTGGTCTTGATCTTGCACACGCCGCGAGAGTAGAGCCAATAGTCCGTGCCCACCGCGATGGTCATGAGACTGAAGGCTGCGAAGGCGCCGACCGTAGTCAGCAGCATCTGAACCCCGCGGTCAAACAGACCCATGTTTCCGCATTCCAAGAAAGGGGAACCCCCTTTCCTCTTGATGTATAGGAAATAAATATTTGTAAATTTCAGGGGACCAAAGCGAGTAAAAAATGGGGTTCGGGACCAGAGATGGGATAATAGGGGGTAAGGGGGCTCGTGTTTAGAATCTTTTGGTTATGGTTGTTTCTTTTTTACTTCAGAAGGGTAACTGAACGTACAATGGGATGAGGTGTGTTGAGGACATGCAGTGGTGAGGGAAAGATGATTATGAGGTAAATTTTGGCAAAGACTTTCTCTCCCTAATCCAAACGGCGTGGTGCCACAAAAGTAAACCTACTTATGCGGCATAACATAACCGTTCTCTACACCATGGTCCAAAATGCAACAACCAATAGTTTTTACCAATGAAAATGTATCCTGTTACAATGTACACCGGCTTCGGTAAACAACTGTTGCTGTCTACAAACCCGTAATATATCTAACCAAATCAGCACCCACTAAATGCTGCGTTGTAGGAAACGCAAAATCAAAGTAGACAGGTGACATTTCCACATCCACATTTTCATGAAGATATCAGCACGTGTCTAACAGCATCCTGCATGAGGGTAATGGCTGGCGTGTGCTCTCTGTTCTGCGTAGCGAGTTAATTTCAGACAGAAATGGGCTACCGAGAGACATATACTAAGATTAAGAGTAGCGCCAGACCCCTAAGAAATGTTTCCCCTTCCGAAACACTCCTGAGAACTAAACACTTTGTAAAGCTACGTGAGTAACTGGTAAGCTACACACCATACAGTCATGACAGAGACATGAATTGTCATGCTATGTAGGCAGCACTCTAACCCAACTGATTTAGCCGACGCATGCCTCTCTCTAAACATACATTTATCCAAGCAGAAAGGAGACACACCGGAAAACGCAGGAAATGGGAAATAACAAGAGGGATGTTTGTGATGAAGATGTAGTTAAAATAAAGCAAACAATCTATGGGAAAATAGATGTTAAGGTGGCAATGACGAGATAATTAAACAAACACATGAACACGTAAATGATGAAATTTCCAAGGGGCTAACATACTTCTGTACAACATCACTAGACTAAAGAAATAAAGAAGCCATCTGAGAAAATACGACCAACAAAACCAAGCCAAAAGAATGGGTCAAATTAAAATTATGGAAAATGATTAAAAGAAAACAACCGCTAGTTTTCCTTTTTCCTAAAATTTTGATCTCCAGTTTCCATAAGTGGCCCCTAGATGGTGAAAGATTTCCACGAAATAGGAAAAAATTATGGTAAAAGAAGAAGTACCGACGTTGAAGATCCGTGGAGAGCGCCGCGCTTCCAGCAGCAAGGCAAGCCGACCATCACTCGTCATAGAGGCGGGCAGCAGAAGAGATGGGGGTAGCAGTATTGAAGGGGGTGCCGCCGAAACCGCTCCTAAACCGGCTATCCAAATCCTCCGCGGCGGCGGTTATATCATACACCCACAGGCGGAACCAAAAACAGAGCCTACACGCATGCATAGCCCTTGCGCCATTTAGGAAAAACACAGCGGCAAAACAAAAAGAAACGGCAAAACAAAATCACGACAGAGACGAGGGAACCAAATCATAAATGGTAAAAAAACAAATCATACCATCGCACCAATCCTTTGCACTACGCGTCTCCCCGTCCCTCTGCACCCTGTGGTAAGTGCAAAGATGTGAGGAGGGGGTAGGTGGTTGGCTCGGAGGGAGAAAGAGAGGGAGAGAGAAAGAGAGAGAACGAGCGCGCGCGAGAGAGAGACGCTTGCGAAAATCTCCACAGCTCTCAACCCGAGCAAAGTAGGAAGGTTATCCAACAGGAGACTGCAGATCGTCAAATTATGAATACACGGGCAATGCGACGTTTCATCGTGCCATGATCAATTGTCAACATCAGGCTATTGTTTCTACCATAAACCTTGTCATGTCGCTCCATCACAGAGTGCTTGTTGCTGGTGCTTGGAGCTGCAACACATCTGAAATATAGTTCCGAACAAGATGGGTTTGAGTCTGACAGAAATGCATGGCGATGTACGGAGGATAGAGGATGCCGAGTGTATATATTGGCTTCACAACATGCTGTTAAAAGAACAAATATGTGTACAGAACGTTATTATCAAACACTGGATGGAGCTTTCTGGTGCAACGGACCGTTTTAATTCCTAGCTTGCACTGCTTAAATGTTTTAAGATATTTTACCTACTGTAAACTTAAATAGAAATATAATAGTACATATAGCCTGTTTATATAACAAAAAACCCGTAAACCAAAGGATAACTGCATTAGGCCTAACAAACACATTGTTGTTCCCTGTACATAGCTACAATATCGGGACCTTAACCGCAATTGGATGTGCTTTGCTGTTTTTGTACAACTATGCATAAATTGTCGTCCAAGCTAGCAAGTGTTGGTGCTTTGGTGCTGAAATGGACAGCTCCCTGACATTCCCTTCTACAGACAAATCCTACCAAAGCGCCTGTCTCCCCCTGGTGGCATCCATCCTAGAGAACTGTGTGGCGGTTCAAGACTGACAGATTTCCGCCTATTCCGGGACTGATTCCATCAGAGAACTCCACATACAGTAGCATTTGGGGATAGGTGCTCACAGACACTGAGCTATATAAAATCCTGAACGAGACAAATACACATGCCTTTGATGCTTAAACTACATCTGAGTGCGTTTTAAAGTGTGTATTATCACCGAAAACTGCTATCATATTCGAGTCCATGCGTGCTGTACGTGTAATTTGATCACATGCAGTAGCAGGGCACCAATAACGCATGCGGGGTGGGGTGGGAGGTAGCCGCTGGGAGACGCTAAAACAGGAGGAAGACTTCTAGAGACGAAGTGCTTGGGAAGAAGGGCTTGCATGAATAAGAGAGCGCAGCAGACAGACTGATAGATTAGGTTCGCTACCCATCCACCCTCCTCCTCCCCTCCTCTCTTCTCCTCCTACCCATTCCCCACCCGATAATGCCCTCCTTCCAAAGCGTGGAGGACGTCTTTAACATTCAGGTCTGCTAGCGCTCTCATTCAGTCAGCGATATAAGGTGCAGATACAATGCCTCTCAGTGCGGCGAATGAGCGAGGGAGAGAGATGCGACTCTGCTAGAAGAAAACGTTTCATTGCAGACCGCCATCTTATCTTTTTGATCATGACCGTTTGCATCTCTTTGATGATGAATATGAATGTGTTGGCAAAATCTTTTATATGGTGCATTTTGACTCCAGATACGGCTGGGGGGTTGGGGACGCTGAGGTAGCGCAGAGAGGCGTTTGCTGAAGTAATGCGCCAGGGACAGGTCGAAGTAGCTGAGACCTCGGTGGTGGCAAAGCAACGGCAATTATGCTCTGAGCGAATAGCACAGGCGTCGAGCCATCGTGCCAACTCTGACGCGCCCGGTTACGGGCCCGCTGGCACGGCTTGCGGGCAGCAGCAGTGTTTGCCCGTGTCCGTCCAACAAGCAGATCACACTGATCTGAAGCGCCATTAGCCAGATTACAACCGCTCTGAGGGCAAATGAGCAAATGCACAACACACACACACACACACACATACACATACACATACACACACACTCTCTCTCTTCCTTTGATCTTCATCATCTATATATGTACATTTACGTGCCCAGCCATCTCTAAAGCTATCATTTCTTTATTTATCCATGTGATTCAGCTCAGCCAGGTCTATATGTACTCATTTTCACTCTTTTTCACATGGCCTTTCTTGTCAGCTAGTTAGTTGTGCTTCATTTAATAAGCAACTATTCCACCACTGCTGTAGTGCACGGAGTGTGTTCAGTATTAGTGGACTTGTGAACAAATGTGTTTTTTTTTGTGTGCCACAAAAACCGGCTTCACTGCAAGATAAACTTAGCCCCTTCCTTCTTTCTGTCCTTTACCCTCTTCTCCCCTCCTCTTCCCTCTTCTCTCTGTTTTACCTCTTTTTCTTTTCCTTCTCGCCCAAGGAGAGGCCGGAGCGGAGTGGAGAGGAGTGGCGTGGCATGGCGTGGCGCCCCCTTCTTGTCCCGTGCCGCCGGGTGTTCCTGCTCCATGAATGAGGCACCTGCTGCAAGCTGGCCTACTTCTGGAGTTATCTCCACTCCGCCAAAAAAGCCACCAGCAAAGTCAAGCTGGAGGAGGCAGCAGAGGAAAAAGTGGAGAAAGGTAACGAAGGAAGGGATAGAAATAGCTCACAATTAAAAAAAAAAGACAGAAAGAGAGAGAGAGGGATGACAGAGAGAAAGAGGAAAAGAAACTGCCTGAAAATAAAGGATGCTGGGTGGAGGAAAAGAGAAAAGACAAACAGCGCGGTATCGGGGCATGGGCTTAATATATCTTAAGTGCCATGAGAGAGATGGGTGTGTGTGTGTGGGGGGGGGGGGGGGGTGGCGGATAGCCTGATTCTGGGCTTACGTCATGAATGCTGAGGTCACAAAGCACAAAGCTGAAAAGGCACTTTGAGTAAATCAAACTTGTGAATGATCAGATCCTCAACACAGGCGCCTACGTGATTCCTTCCTCTGCCTTCCATCTTTTTTTTGTGAGTCATTAGTAGGTCCTACAATAGAACATCTGTCCTATGTCATTACTCACAGCATCCTTATGATTTGTTTTTGGCAGATTGAAAAAAAACAAACCTAACACAACCTAATTTCCATGCTGTAATCATAGTTAGAACTGAACTGGGTACACTTTGCTATTGGTAAGGATTTTATGCAATGTCCTTCGTCTTAACACTGAATTCATATGTGTTTCACTGGTGGAAGAGGTTCGATTGGGGTCGCAGTGGAAGAGGAGGTGGAGGAGGAGACTAGTAGCTTCAGAGGGGTCGTGATGGAAGTCAAGTGAGTCATGTGGTAGTGATGTGTATGAACTCTTAGGCTCATATTGTTTCTGGGGTGCTGGGATTGGATTGGATAGGATGGGATAGGATAGGATGAGTGTCCTCTGGAGTGGAATCTCTGAGCTGAGTTTGGTGTAGGTGTGAATAAAAGAGTGCTTTGGAATCTCTCCCCACAGACAGAACCAGAGGATTGCCCTGCTCCCACACACACACACACACACACACACACACACACATAACATACACTCCCACACATGCACAAACACAGAAACGCACACACATGCCCACAGGCTCTCTTCCTCACACACACATACACAAACACACACACACACACACATACAGACACACATACACTACTGCACATGCTCTCATACACAAACACAGAAACACACACACCCATGTTCACAGACTCTCTTTCTCACACACACACACACACACACACACACACACACACACACACACACAATCTATCTATCTCCCTGGGCCTCCTGCTGTTTGTTGGTTGGTGAACACACTACTCATCCCTCTTCCTCTCACACTCTAAGCTCCGATCCCCCAGTGGCCACCACCACCTCCCCCTCCTCCTCCTCCACCCCTCCCTCCGTCACTTTTCTGCTCTTGTGGTGTGCCTAGTGTGCTATCAACACTAATGGGCCTCCCACCCCTCCATCCTCATTTCACATGCTTGTAAATGGAGGCTAACCACTTCAGGCACCCGTGGTTTGCTGTGGGTTTGCTGTGTGTGTGTGTGTGTGTGTGTGTGTGTGTGTGTGTGTGTGTGTGTGTGTGTGAAGGAGAGGGGTGGGTGTTTGTGGGAGGTTGTGTGTGTGTGTGTGTGTGTGTGTGTGTATTATAGTGGGGATTATGCTGATAATGAAGGTTAGGATGTCTTGCGTGCACCAGTGGCATAGCACATGGGTTCTGCAGACCTCTCCTTCAGGACTCAGCTTTGAATGGGAATACTTCTCTGGTCCCAGTTGAGTCGATTGAACTCACTGCTGCTCTCGCATAACACAAGGATACCTCAAGAAGTGTATTACTAATACATTTACACAGTTTTGGTAAGATTTTGGAGTAAAAGAAAATCAGTTTTTTTATACTTGCAATATTTAAAGTCGTCTTTGTGCTCCACATTTCAGACATTTTAAAGCATTTAGATTTTTTGGTTTCACAGTTTGTAAATTATCTGTGGATCATGGCCCAGATAAACTAAAGCTGTAGCATGCACTTTGTGTTGTTGTGCGCTGCATAGGTAGTTTAGCCTGCACGACTTTTGCACTTTAGTGTAAGGATGAGCTACACAGAATGAACTCATTGATGAGGAGACATAACCTCATAACATAAACGTATGTAAAAAATAGTGACAGTTTTTGACTGTTGTAGTGTCTTCCCCTTGGAGACTTGGATTGGAACTTCTAAGAGTTTACAAAAAACTCCTGGTTTTGCCCAACAACAACACAGTCTTTACTTTTTGTTTTATCTGTCTCCGCTGATCTCTCTCTCTCTCTCTGTCTATCTGCATCAACCTCTCCTTTTAACTGTATTTCTTACCCTCTCTCTCTCCCCTGTTGTCTCTCTGCAGCTTTTCCAAGGACAGTGTAAAAATACGAGTGGCGGTCAGTGTAGGTGTCTTCTGATGGAAATGACAGACCTGCCCTGCAAACAGGACACACAAGCACTGACTGTAAAAATGACCACATGGAGCACATGAAAAGACATCAAGGTTGCATAATTACAGACGCCTTGTTATACAGAAATCTTTCACTGTTTTTATGCAACGAGCTGATTTCTCACTTTCTATTAAAATCTCTCTCTCTCCTGCTGCTTTCTCTTCTCTCTTTCTTTCTCTCTCCCCCCCCCCTCTCTCTCTCTGCTTCAGTCTCCCCTTTCCCTCTCTTTCTTCTCCTCTCTCTCTCTCTCTCTCTCACCGTCATCTCTTTGCAGCCTTTCCAAGGACGGTGTAAAAATAAGAGTGGCGGTCGGTGGAGGCCTCCCCTGATGGGAACGGCAGACCTGCCCAGCGTGGTGGCCGCTCCGGAGGATGACACAGTTCTCCGAGCGGAGCGCAGCAAGGTGGCGCGGCCCAGATTGGAATGCTCCTTCTGCGGACCGCCTCCTCCTCTTCACCCCTGCCCTCAGAGGAGGAGGAGAAGAGGAGGAGGAGAAGGAGGAGGACTGGGGAGGGTGTTGAGGAAGGTAGGATTCTACAATGGGCAAAGAAGTTGTGAGGACTAAAGAAATAAGGAGGAGGAGGAGGAGAAGAAGGAGGAAGAGGAGGAGGAGGATTGGGGAGGGCGTTGAGGAAGGTAGGGTTCTACAATGGGCAAAGAAGTTGTGAGGACTAAAGCAAGCTTAAAGAAATGAGGAGGAGGAGGAGGAAGAGGATCGAGGAGGGTGTTGAGGGGCATAGGGTTCCACAGTCGGCTGAGAAGTGTACAAGAAAGACGAGCATGTAAAGACTAAAACAACCTCAATAAAAAGAGGAGGAGCAGGAGGAGGGTGTTGAGTAAGGTAGGACTTTATGGCAGGGGCAGAGAATCCAAGTACAAGGAACGGGAGGTGTAATGAGGATTAAAGAAAGCTCAAGAGATGAAAGATTACACCATGGTGGAATCAGGACGTGAATGAAGAACAGACAGAATTGTTAAGTCACTCCAGCAGAAGTCACATCTAATGATACCACTTTCTGTGCTGCTTCAAATGTATGGAGGTATTTTACATGTAGCCTACCTAATTTTTTTCAATATCTTTTCATTATTTTTTTTTCAAAATCTGTCAATTGGTAAATGAAACGGTCAATTGGTAAATGAAACATTTGTACACTCAAAACTCACCCACAGTTTTAATGTCTACGGAGGACCAATGAATTACATGTAATGACATGAGCAGTACAGATTGATATACATTTTACCCCACGTTAATGTATAATGCCATTCACACTGGATGACACACAGTCGAAGACCTCACATTAAACACGCTTTATGACAGCCTTCATTTCTGCTCTAATTACATAACATGCTGCACTGCGGTCAGGTCACATGTGACACAAATGGTGTCTGCTTCACATCCATGAAGTGTGTTATTGTCACGCCCATGTCATGTGTGCCAAAGCCGTGTCCTACAAACGCTCCAGTCTGCTCAGTCCCCAGAGCAGCTGACAGTCGCTGTTACTCTACTTTAAATTATCTGACTGTCAGGATGAACACTATACTATAGCACTATACTATAACACTATAGTATAGAACACTATAGCACTATACTATAATGGCCTTGTAGATGATAGTGAGAGTGGGTATGTACACTGTGAAAAAAAGATATTGTAGCATTTGAATTAAACATATTTGAATCAAATTTGAGCCCCGTGTTGAAATACTGGGCAATCCATTTTTTGTAACCCTTCTTAAAAAATTGTAAGTGCAAAATAAAAATAAAAAACACTTTCACTGAAAATCAAAAGATATAAACTACCATAACATATTTGAAACCACTCTGTTTCTATCCATACCTTTCTGCTGTTTTTTCATCTACATTAAGTCCTCTGTAAAGAAATTATTGTACAGTATGTTCTATGTTTCTGTTGAACACTCTTGAGAAAAAGGGTGAGACACACACGGAAGCAAAGCAGCACCAGAAAACAACACTCTCACTGCTGCAGGGTGGTGTTGGTGTGTCTCTGTGTGTGTGTGTATGTATGTGTGCATGTGTGCTTGTGTGTATGTGTGAATGTGTGTGTGTGAATGTGTATGTGTGTGTGTGTGTGTGTGTGTGTGTGTGTTACCTCAGCTGAACCTGCTCTCCCAGTATAGGATGTGGCTGTGACTGGCTGGGGCCGGCAGCAGCAGCCGTTGCAGGCAGGTTGTGTCTGCACGCTTACATAAGCAACGCCTATAGGGGACATGACATCTGACATCTGATGGCTTTCTTAAAGACTGCTGGCTATTGCTGGCCCCGCACCTCCCATCTCCCCATCCCCATCCGCTTAACCTCTGGTCTAGCTCTGCATGGGCATCAGATCACAGCACAGGTAACCATGCCCCCCCACCCCCTAATTATAACCTGCTCTTTCCATCTCTCACTTTTCATCCTTCCCTCTCTTTCTCTTATTCTGTCTCCTGGTTTCCCTCTCTCACTCACTGTGGAGTGACCATTTTTTTTCTCCTAGAATTAGTTGCCATGCCCTTCGTTTTTTTTATTCTTCCCATCCCTCTCTCTCTCCCTCTCTCTCTCTCTCCATCCCCTTTTCCCTCTTCATCCCTCCCTCTCTCCATCTCTCCATCCCTCCCTGTGTTGCCTGTGCTGCTGTAGGGTGGGCAGTAGGGAGCGGATCAGAGAGGGAATCAATATGTTTTCAATTTGCAGCAGCTGCTTGCTCCCCCGCATCCTAATTAGATGGCGTCGGCCCTTTAACTTTGGGGGGAAAGGAGTGAGAGAGAGAGAGAGGTGGAGAAAGAGGTGGACAGAAAGAGGGGACAAAAGAGATAAGAAAAAAAGGAGAGATTTAAATGTAAGGAAGAGAGAGAGAGTGAGGTGGTTAGTGATTAGTTAAATGTCACATTACTGTTGCCACTGCAAAAAAGAGGTTTTTGCATGTCAGGTTAAACATGATGAGGTACTGAAATGCTAAAGTTAGACTGAAGTCGAAAATACCAAGTGTTAAATGCCTCTTTGCCTTTCTAAAATACTATAGGCACTCAACATCTCTATATCTATTATTAGCAGCAGAAGCATATCAAAAATGTCTTTGCTGTTCCACTGTGATAATCAAACTGAAGGAATGCCAAAGTTCTCGCCAAGTGTAAATACCATGTTATTGTGTTATATGCGTCTCCTCTTAGCCCATCAAAAATACAGTCGGCACTTAATGCCTCTTCATCCATTATTAGCAGCATAAACATTGTTGCTGTTCCACCATGATGATCAAACTCAGGGAATCCTCTATGTGGCTTGCTGAGCACCAAGGCCACGACCTCGTCATCCGTGTTAACGGGAAGGAGGGAGGGAGGGAGGGCAGGGAACAGAGATCAGAGAGCTGGAACTTCAGTGGAGGTTTGGCCCCGCGCTCAACCAGCAGCAACAACACGGGGACAGCCAGGAGAGCGCGCAGATTTGCTGACTGCTCAGTTTCCATGGCAACAGCCTCTGCTCTCCTCCCGCTTCCCCTATGTACGCCATACCCCCCTCCCCCCTCTCCTACCCCCACACCCACCGCACCCATGCCTTGGTCTGCCCAGTGGCCAGCCAACAGAAGCCTCTGCTTGTGTGTGTCACTGGCCACACTGAGTGTGTGCGCAAGAGAGGGACTTTGTGTGTACACTTCCCAACTGGCTGCATAAATTACACAGACCAACCTACAGACTGTGGCTTTTGGTGTTTGAGTATTTCTTGTGTGGCGGCACATTATTTCATACTTCATGGTCTTAATATGTTATTTACAACTGGGCTAAAAAGACATCTTGACAGTACAGTCTTACCCCCTCTACATCAAGTGGCAAAGGTTGCGTTCACCTTTTGCTGTCAGCACACAACGGTGTGTGCGTGTCTTCATGCACGTGTTTTCAGGTGCTTACCTTTGTATGTGAACACAAGCATATGAGTGCAGTGGAGTGCAACTGTGCGTGCGTGCACATATGTGAAAATCTTAAACACGTGTTCAAGCAGTGGAGGGTGTTTGAGTTCTTACAGATGGAGATGAGGAGTCTGCATTGTAAGTCAAGTGAATATAAAATACTTATTAATATAATAATACTTCATATTAGGGCAGTATAGTGCATTGATCTTTTTTGGCTGGTTTAACTTGCACTGTTTGAAAAAATAGTGCAACAAAAACAGTGCAAGTTAAACCAATGTAAAACAACCCATGCAGCATGTTGCCTTAGTTTTCTAAGTTTAAGTTTAAAATAGGGGTCACAGTGAGTGTACTTTCTTATTTGGTGCATGGACATTTTCTCGACTTGTAATTTAAAATAATGCACCTATCCATCGCCTAAAAATAAACTTAAGCTTTATTTAAAGAAAGGAAAACAGGATGATGGCATGGATATATTAATGAGACATAGAAAACGCTACAGCCTACATTTCTGTAGGTGTGACTCATAATAACAAAGCTACGGCCTACTTCACACAACCTACAGGAGATTCAGAAAGAAAGTACATCAAATACTTTTTAAGAGTGGTTCTCTTTAAACAATGTACAATCTCTCAATCTTCACATTTTGACACCTGTATTTTTAGCAGTTTGATCTATTTACTTTTAAGTGTTCATGAGGCCTATCACTACCATTTTCTTCACTTGGTGGATTTAACAGGCAAGAGGTGTAATATTCTTTGAGCCACCTGAAGGTTAGCCTACACAGCATGTCAACCACTTTTATCTGTAGTACATTATGCCACTATGTTGTGTATAGACCTTTATAAGCACACTGCAGACAACATGGCGAACAGTCTTAACCTCAACACCTGTATAATCCTATCATTTGGTTTGACACACTTTGCTCTGTCAAATCTTTCACCTTTTTCATGTGCTAAACTGGATTAAGTTAAACAGTTTTGTTTCACTTAACAACCTCACCTCTGAACGAGCCAACACATGGTACAGAATCTGGTCTATCATATGTTGCCCATGTCTTCTCTTTATCATTCTGGTTCAGTCTTTACTCCCCGCTGTTCCTCAGTTTTCTCTCGTTCCCTCACAGCACGTTCTCAGGTTGTTGCCCCCCCCGCCCCGCCTCTCCAGCTTGAGTGCGTGGCGTGGCTTGCAGTGCAGTGCAGCGCGAGCGCCATCGTTCGCGCGCTGCTCTGTATGCTAGGAGTGCTCCCGTCTGCCTCCCCAGTTTATTGAACTATTTTTAAACCAGCTCCACGCCTAACCTTGACTGGCTGACTGGATAGATTGAGAGATGGAGATGACAAGGGAGGGAGGGGGCGAGGGATTGAATGGATGAGACGGAGAGGGTGACGGATGGCGGCAACCGAGCGAGCGTGGGGGGAAGAGGGTGAACAGCTAAGTGAGTAGCTGGGATGAAGAGACCCTGAGGGAATTGTGTGCGCGTGTGTTTTGAAAAGGGGGGGTCGGTGATGTATCGGGGAGGCTGTACGATGAAGTCATGGCTGAGTGAGTGGAAACAGCTTGTCACGACACAGTGCACACACCACATATACGGGCAGGTGCAAACACAAGGTTGCTGGACTCGCGTCGTGCGTGCTTAGATTCAAGGAGCGTCCTGGTCGGCCGTTTATTTTCAGGGCCAGTACAAACGTCCCTCTCCATGCTCCGTGAGTCCGAGTCAGGGTCCACAAAGCTGTTCCGAGATCGCTTTTAACAGTGAATTCACTCCACTGATGTTGGTCCAGGCCTTTCAAGAGCCCTCGTGTGGCCAAATATAACATTGCAACTTGTCCACTTATCTCTGCGGGATTTGATAAATTCACAGGCACAATTCAGTCAATAGGTCTACTGTTGGCAAAGTTTGGTGCATCACACTATAGAAATTAAGCGTTCATCAAACCTACAATGTGTCTATTAAATGAGGCTGCTGATGTGCATTACATTTCCTTAAAAAAAAAAAAAAAACACCCTTCAACTACAATGTGTCCATCAAATGGTGGTGATGTTACAAGTCAGTGAGGCTGTGCTTATTTAGAACATTCTTTATGTTACACTTTCAGGCTCATGTTGTCAATGTCGAAATTCATAAATAGTTTCTGACCGCATCAGTGATTTTTTGTTTAAAATAAATGGCAGTGAAGGCAGTCAGTTTGATCCCAAAGACATAATTAGAATGTTACTTTATTTTTCCATATCCAGACTGAACAAGTCCTGCTCCAATGTAATAATAATAATAAAAAACACTGCCACTGCTTCTTCTGTTTCTATTAGAGAAATATCAAGAGTCAGCAGGGCGTTTATGAAAATTGCTTAAAAATGCTACAGGGATGAATACAATTCATTTATGCAGTGTCCTCACCAGAGTATAAAAGATAAGGGGAGAAGGAGGGTGTCATTGTCATTAATAAAAAGACAAAAAACTCTTTGGGCTTTGCAACATGACTCCATCTTTAATGGGACTCGACACTTGATTACCCCCCTGCTCTAGCCACTCCGGTGAGATGCGGGTGCAGCCGTGGACGTCGCCGACCCGTTTGGTCTCGCGTTCGCTTTCTTTCTCTCGCTCTTCAGTTCTCCTCATCTAAGCAGGGAAGAAGAGAGACAAGAGAGATGTTTCACACTACATTATTAAACCAGCAACCAACATCGATCAATTCCCAGTTAATGCAACGCTGTTGCACTACTATAACACTTCAAACCTCTGTGAGATTTAAAAAGCTCATGTTGGGCATTAAACAAATGACTGACTTTTACATTACTACACTGTTAACATACCATTTAAATAATATTCAATTAACAACTGACGTCTGAAGTGATTAAAAAGAGAAATAGAGAGAGGGAGAACACCTGAATTGGGCTCAGATATGACTTCTCACTAATATCCCAGTTGCTGAGGGAGGGACGCCCTGCTTGTTGTTAATAAATGCACAGTGCAGCCCTGTGCCCTGAGGTTTTCATTCACACCTCTGATTACAGGGGATGGAAAAAAAAAGGGTGGCTCAGGGTGTCTCGTCTCATCTCACCTTCGTCTTCCTCGTCCTCTTCATCCTCCTCCTCATCCTCGTCCTCGTCCGAGCTGAAGGTGCCGTCTGGCAGGCTGTAGATGCGGATGACTTGCTGTGAAGACGAAGACGAAGACACACACACACACACACACACACAGAACACAACTCATCAATGACACGGAGTACACACATGTACAGTCTCCTGCTCAGCAAGACCAGCTTAGACAGATGAGAGATGAAACAAAGATGGGAGCTATTCTGTCGTTTTTACAAATAAGAACTTTTAAAATCATGATTTTTAGCATACCATAACAAAAGGACTGGAACAACTGTATAAACACACACTCACTAAAGCAGTGGAGACATCTATGATTATTTTCATAAACACAAATGATGTCAAATGAATGCCCCACTCTCTTTACATGAATTCTGTGGACTGACTTTGGGTATTTTTGGGTAAAATCTGTAAAAAACATGCTCTATAAATAAAACGACTTGACCCGTGGTAGCGGGGTGCTCTGGGGGCGCTCACCTTGTTGGGGTCCTTGAGGATGAGGTACTTGCCCTCGTCCAGCTTGCGGCAGATGTCGATGACGCAACGCAGGATGCCCCAGGCGTTCTCCATGCTCAGGTTGATCTGGCTGGCAAACTCGTTGGGCTTGAACTGCTGCGTGCCCAGGATGACGTGGCGGGCAGAGTCCTTCACGTGGTAACGGGACACGTACCTGGGGGACAGAAGGGGAGACAAGGTGGTCAGCAGAAGTTTGGTTACAAGACAAGACAAAAAGGTCAAATTCCACTTCGCCGCTGGCTGCATTTATTCTTGCTACCGTTGGGTTTTAGTTTGGACGAGATTAAGCCAGCTGCTTTCTGACTTGACTGCTGTCAGGCATCAAATTTTGTCTGATCTCATTGGGTGTCATGTCAAGCCAGCCAGCATATATAGACAGCTAAGCCTGAACTTGGCCAAAGGTTGAGCTCAAACGTATTCATGTGGTGCAGAGAATCATGGTAAGGTCTGCTTTTAAATCAGTCCCTAGATCTGTGCTTAGAGGGGTATAAACTAGTGTGCAGGTCTGAGCATGTGTGATTATTCGCATGTATGCACGTGTGCACGTGTGCACATGTGCACTAAAGCATGAGCAAAGAAACGTACAGTATACAGTGCCCCCATAGCTGGCTAAATGTCTATATAGTATACTGGCTATAGTCAATAATAGTAATATCTCTATCTGTGTTTGTGCAAGAGAAAGGCCAAGACATATAACGGTAACCTACATACGTGAAGGGAGATTATTTAAAGATTATATAAAGACTATTCATTAAACTGTGAGCTAGGCTATTAGAATATATTATAATAGTGCAAAACATGCACTCTTTGTGAGTGAATGACTGAGTAAGTGAGCGTGTGAGTGAGTGTGAGCCATGCATGAGTGCGTGTTTGTGTATGGGTGCATGTGAACATATGTCGCTTACCCCAGTTTCAGGTACTCGGACCCAGCCAGCATGGCACAGCAGGTCCAGCGGGCCAGCTTGTAGCTGTTGTTCTTCAGCTCCGTGGCCAGCACAGCACCCCTCTGGGAGTCCAGCTTCTGACGCCAGTCCACTCCATTACAATACTGGACAGGGGCACAGACACACCATTAGCCCCCATTACAGTACTGGAGGGGTCCACTGACACACTATTAGCCACTGGCCACAGCAGAAAAAAATCCTTGAATTTTGTTAATGTGTTAACATAATCAGCCGTAAGCTACAAGCTATGATGGGATCACTTCCTATGCAAAATTGTAGTGGCTGGCTGGTTCATGTTTCAGTCACCACGGAAAAAAAAAACCCCACACATATACGTACATTACCCCTTTCTGTGTCAGTGTCTTACTCTTGAGTCCCAGTCATATCAGTCACTCCCTTTGGTCTGCAGGAGTCTTAAAACACACACAGACACACGGCACTTACTCTGGAGTCCCACTCGTTGAGGGTCTTGATGTTGATGAAGGACACTTCCCCACTGGCCCCAGTCATGACACCGTCGTGCTCACACCGGACAATCAGATCAATGTCGTCCCCAAGCTTCCACCGCCGGTACCTGGGGGAAAGGTGGACACACACACACAACATGCTCTTCACTGCACGGTTTAGGGTGCCTGAACAATGGAAAATTAAATACTAGCTAATGAAAATTAAGTTGTTTGCCATTTGACCAAGCGTACATGTGCACACATAACCCAAGTATATACACTTGTTGTGGCGACCGTGGCCATAATGCACAGTACTGGAGGTCTCTACTTGGAAGCAGACCACAATAATCAACACCAGAACCAGGGAATGCTTTTATCTGTCTCACTTTGATGTCAGTCAGTGTATTAGCATGACTGCCCTAAGCAGTAGTGTCAATATCATGGGTTGCAATAAGTGTCGACGTGCATGACTGATGCACCAAATCAACACGTTTATGCATTAGCCTGTACATGCACACTTCCTTAAAAGCATGTATATTCTACCCTTTACAAGAATACAAGGATATTTATGTCACATACACAGAGATACTGGGTAAAGTAACACATGCAATGAAATTGCTGTTTTACTTGAATAATAAGAGTTGCTTGAGGAAATGTAGGGCCTGACTAGAGTGAACTTGTGATCATACGCCACAAAACTGTATGTGTATGGTGCAGCGTATGCTTTACCTATAGGCTACAGAGGCCACCTCATTCTTGTCCATATCCTCCTCCACGAAGGGGTTGGAGGTGGGGAACTTATGCTTCTCTCCTCCCTGGAATAAAGAACATTCAGCTGTCAGCACAACATACTGCAGAGAGGGGGGTGCAGTGACGCAGTGGCTACAGCACCCATAACATGAATGGACAAGTGCCCCTTGGGTCATTTTCCAACTCATTTCCTGTCCTACTATTCACTGTCCCATCAATAAAGGCACAAAAGCCCAAAAGTATACTAAAAAAACAGCATGCTGCACAGAATAACACACCTACCAGTGATGGCCAACCAGCCTATATAAGCTACAATTCAGTACTGCATATCTGTTCCAGTCGTTTACTAAATAGGGTGTTTCCAATTAGCACACTTCTTAAGACAGCTAGTGGAGTTAACCAGTAAAATCACCAGTATTGACCACAAAGCCATAACCAGGTGACTTGGATTTGGATCGGATATTGGGATTGTAGCTTTCAAATCCAAGTTGCCCATCCTCAATAACTTTAAAATAAATTTCAGACAAACATACAGGTTTCAAGCTTGTGTTTTTTTTGCAGTGTACATGTTTTAGTTCTGTGCTAAAAGCAGACTGCTCTGATATCCTCCCATCTAATAAACTCCAGCCTGGAATCAAATTTCTCCTGGGGACAATTACTGTAGGAGCAAACTTTCATTAAACCAAAAAAGGGTGGCACGGGAGGCCTCTGGCATTACCATCTTGAGGCACTGCTGGCTGAAGTTGTGGTTGATGTAGGTGGCCTCCATGGCCAGGTTGCGTGGCGAGTTGAAGGAGTTGCCCTCGTCCTGGGGTGGCTCGTTGGCTGTCTCGCTCACGGTCAGCAGATCTGCAGGAGGGAAGGAAGGAAGGAAAGAAGAGAGACAGACGAGACTTCCTGTTAGCTACGACAGAGGTGATGTGAGCATACTGTTGTACTGTGTACTCTTGTTGATCTTTTCCGAGATCTAAGGGTACAATTTTGGGGTTGATTCTGAATATTAACTTCATACCCAAAAGTCACAAACACACAGAAAAGAACAAAAAAAAAACAAACAAACAAACAAAAGAACAACCCTAACTGCTGCGGTCAACAAGGTATAACAGAAAACTACACCCATGCTACACATCTTATGCTACACATTTCCAAACACCTCAGTGGGGCTGGCTCACCAAAATCAGAGTTGTCCCTCTTGTCGAAGAACAGCTTGTTGCCCACTCGCTGCACGATGATGTCCCAGGAGTTGACGGAGCGTGTGCAGCACATGAGGGTGGCCAGGATGGCATCAGTGGCAAACACGTTGCCCTGGGTCTTGGCCAGCTAGTAGAGACGAGCACACAGATAGGTAAGGATCTACTTGTGATTTGTTTTTGGAGCTCCATCACCACTAGAGTTTAAATTAGGCTGGAGCCCTTCAGAGCTTAGTTCCGCCTCCTCACCTCAGCAATACAGCCAGCCAGAGCTGAGCTCCCTCTGCTACAGTATTTATAGTACTACAATAGAGTGAAATATTGACCACTGTGAGTAAAGAAGAGCTCCCCTGCCTTACAAAAGGCAATTTAACCACTGATTATCACAGGTGATAAACTAATTACTGGACGTTAAGCTTCACCCAAGACTTGCTATACAACCTGAAATAGTGCCAAGCTATACCCAACTATCACATAGCTGACAAATGATGATCTTAAGTTCACAGACAGCACAAGAACACAAGATATACTTGTTTTTTCAGGCCTTCTTTCCTTGATTCAAGTAATTTCTTCAAAGCCCAGGTATCACAACCTTTGCCACCGTCTCAGTGATAACTTCTACTACATTTACCACGCACCTTGCGGATGACCGGGTCGTCGGTGGTGGTGACGGTGTGGAAGATCCTCTTGATGCTCTTCAGCTGTTTCTCATTGCGTGTGGTGATGCGGTCGAAGGCCTTGTCGTAGTACTCCAGCGCTCCACAGCACTCACTGGCCAGAGGAAGATAAAGATGGAGAGAACATGAAGAGGACCCTTGTACACCGATCAGAGCAACAGTCTGTTCACTATCTTGACAGCTGCACCCTGACTTTTAATTGGGTTGGAGCCCTCCGGAGCTCAGCTCCCCCCCCTTAGCTCGGCAATAGAGCCAGCCAGAGCTGAGCTCCCTCCGCTACAGTATTTATCGTAATACAATACAGTGAGATATTGACCACTGTGAGTAAAGCACTCTGCTTTCTGACAAAAGCCAATTTAACCACTGGCTGCACCACAAGTTTGTGAGAATTTTCCTGTGGTGGCTAAACCAACACCTAAAGCTATTCAGTGGCAGATGCGGTTGACCCAGGTGCCACCTGCCTGCGCTGCCACCAAATTGTTTCTGGATGACACATTCAGTAGATAAGCATTGAATATACCCTCAAAGACAGGTCCGTCTGTTTTTTCAAAGAAAGGTTCCTACCCTTAATTTGTGTAAAAGACTCAGACAATAGCTCAGCACTGCTTTCTTCAAGTGAGTGTACTTTTAATACACATCAGCTTGCGCAGTGGACTAGTCATCACAGTTCTTATACTCGGCTACAATAGATGTACTAAAATATTTGGTATTAATTGTAGTAAAGAAATGCCAGTTAATATGTCATTGGACAGTTGATTGTTGAGATTGCCTTCTTACAAACTTTCTAGGAATCTTTAGTGGAAGTAGCCTGACATTAAGGAGGTAACTATCTGGTCAATGCAGAAGTATTGTATAAAGTGGTAAATGTACTTATAAAAAATGATGCAGCATTCACTCATACTCACACCCACACCCATGAACGAACAAGTGCCACCACTTACATGTCAAGGGGGTCAGCCACCTCCATATATCTCATCTTCATGAGGCGGGGGAAGTCCATCTCCTCCTTCACCTCCCAGTCGCTGCGCACCTCCACTGAGGAGTCCCTGGGCTTCAGCTGCGCCTGGCGCCACAGAGGCAGAGGAAGTCACACAGGAAAGGCAACGGAGACCGAGACGGCACATAGTAAAACCTTTTATCTGGCGTACTAATGTTTACTTCAACCGAAATCTAATTGAGAGGCGGTAAAAGCGGACCGAGACGGTGTATTGTAAAACTTTATCTGGTGTAATGAGGTTTACTTCAAATGAAATCTAATTTTGAGACGGTAAAAAGGGGACGGGGGTAGACACAAAGAAAACGCCACAGCATAGGATAGCCAATAACATTTTCATATGTGAAGAAATGCACCAGGTTCTGGTGCAAGTGGTTGCGCATTGTGGCAAATCAATTTCAGCTGTTTTAGAAATGCCTCAGGTTGTCATTCACACTATATGGGTTCTCCAAGACTTTAGAGTCAAGAGTTTAAGGCTCAAACCAGGCAAGGCAAGAAAGAGACTTAAAAAAAAAAGCCATTCCTCACCTGTGACTTCTGGTCCCACTTCTGGCGATTGCCAAACTGCTTCTGAAACTTCTTCTGCAGACGCATGCGGTCCCTAGACAAGAGAAGACCAGGTGGGTGTTCCAGAAAGCAAGTTTAGTAACTTACCTAGGTATGGGAAAAGATAATAATTTAGTGTGGAGACCTCACTCACCTCTCTTTTTGCTTGGCGCTCTTGGGAAGCGTCTGCATGTTGAACTGAGCAATGTTCCTGCGGTCCTTGTCCCTGCGCAGGTTCCTCTGTTTGACACAAACAACAAACAAAATGCCACATAATCATTATGACCAATCAGACCAGATACTGCACACATCATGTAACACACACACACACACACACACACACACACACACATTGCCCTGCATTAATAATAGAATCTTAGACCAAATAGCCATCACTCCACTACTATCAAACAGGCCAGATACAGCATACATTATACATACACTGTGGTATGTTGACAGTAGGCCAGAATCTTAACAGCAGTGTACAACATTACAAACCTGTCATACCACTACAAAGCATAAACAAATGCTGTTAATATGCCTACATTACAGACACTGGTGTGCATAGTGGAGGTAGTGCAAACCAGTGCTGTTCTGGAGTAAAAGAGTATCCAATGGTTTTAGTACAAAGCCAGTGCCATTACCTGGGCGAACCTCAGGCGGTTCCTCTGGTAGGCCGTCTTCTGAGTCTTGGCCGTGTCCACCAGCTGGAAGCTGGCCTCATCCTCCTCGTGGAAGTAGGCGTACTGGCTGCCCCCTCCAAACTGAGACGAGTACTTATCTATACATCGACACAGACACATCAGAGAAGGTCACCTACTGCAGCACCTATTCACTACACTGCATTCACTTTGGTGCAATTTCAAAGAAAGCCTTCTGTAAAGGATGTGAGGGGATACTCACTCGTGTATCTCTTGTCCTGGTAGGTAGCACCAGTCCAGTCAGCAACCTAAAGTAGATGATAAAGTACTTTAAATACCAAACTTAAGTGCAAACAAAGTTTCAGTTACAGCCCTGGAGCAATGGTGGGTTAGATACTCAAGGGCACTTTAGCCATGGATGAGGATGGAGGAGAGCATTAGTTGTTTACGCCCCCACCCCCATTCTCCCTACTGGAACAGGATTTGAACCTGCGACCCTCTGATCCCACTAGGCCACAGCTCCCCCCACGTTTTTAAGGCAGAAACTAAACATGTATACTTCTGCATTCCTCTGTTTTATGGGGCCACCTCTTCCAGCATGTGATGTACCCAATTACATCTTTAGCAGAAAGCAGTAGCGGTTTTAGGCACGGGCGAACCGGGCAGCCGCCCGGGGCGCCATTTCGTGGGGGGCGCCACGAGCGCTTGGGGAAAAAAATAAAATAAAAAGCTCCGTTTGACATATCGCTGCAATCGGCACATTGGCGCCCCCTGTAATGCTGCAATCGGCACAATGGCGAACTGCAGGCGCCCTTGCTTGCTGAGAAGGTGGCATGCAGAGAAGCAGCGTGTCTCTCTGTCTCGGGGGCAGTGCCGTAGCTCTGCACACGCACATAACGCAGAGTGCGTAGGGCACCAAGTGCTTGTGGGGGCACCACCAAAAAAAATGGCTCGTGAAAAAATCATCACAATAGGCTAGGTACGTGCTAGTAGGCCTAAAGATATTTTAAAAACGTGCAAAGCATGGTAATATTTATTTTAAGCAATACAACAGCAACATAGGCCAATTCGCTCCTCTACTTCTCCATTCTCCTCCTGGTGCCCCCCTCCCCCACCTTTCAGTGGTCTGGTCGATTATTGCTCAGTCTTAGTTTAAGTTTGGCAGACAAATGCTTGGACAGGGCCTTGAAAAGATATCTAAAGTCGGGAGCGGAAAAAAGAATAGAAAGCGAGATGAATCTCACGCTTGCAGATAAGACAGTGTTTTAAATAAATAAATCATAATAATAAAAAGTTCATTTTGTAGCCCTTGCTCCTTACCGTCAACAAACGTTGTAACGTTAGCTCCCAGGCTACTAGCAATGTTCAGACTGTGTTAACAAGTGTTGCAAATGATTGAAGTTGTAAATGATTGATGCTGGCTCGCTAGTTTAGGTTGTGGATATAAATATGGATATTTGAAAGCAATTCATCATGGTCACTCGACTGTTTTCAATTAACGTTCGGATAAGACTAGTACTTTCTTCCTTAGGTTGCTAGCTAGCTATGCTGCGGTTGCCCTCAGTCACAAGTACATAGTTCTCGTCGGTTTGCAGGTTCATAGACCAAGGGCAACATCTGCTGGTGAAACTAATATGAAAAGAAACAATCTTACTGTTACGTAGATTTTCCCTCTTCGTATTTATTTCAAACTCTGTACACAATGTTTTTGTTCTCCCATATGAAACCTTTATAAATGTAAAATAGTGTGAATTTTAAATGTACCAGTGATTTACACGTAGGCCTACATAAACCTAATTTATTATGCAGTTTTTTGTACTAAGTTCAAAACTGTATTTCAGTAGAATTCCTATATATTTTGTCTTTTAATTCTGAATGTAGAGCCGTCTGCACAAATATTTGTTTAATAATGGTTGTGGTATTTATTTATTAACCATTTTAAATAATGTATTTTTTTTTTTAACTTTAATGTTTGGTGTATTGGTTTGGGGGGGGGGGGGGGTGCTGAGAGGTGGTCTCGCCCGGGGCGTAAAACACTATAGAACCGCCACTGGCAGAAAGGGAAGCTTGCTACTATAAGGCACAAGAAAACTGCCAAACGTGTTTCAATGTCTTTCTGTCCCATCACCCATTACCATCACATGATGAAGCCACCTCTTAATTACATTAAAAACTTCTCTCGACAAGAGTCTGCTTACAATTTGCTAGTAAAAAGCAGAAAGTCGTTTCTATTAAGTTCTACACAAGACAATAGGCAAAAAATGAACATGTCTTGCCTATATTACAGAGACTGTAATTCTGTGTTTGCAACACAGAACCAAACTACACCAACTACTCTAGGCTACTTTCCACATTCATAAGAAGCCTTTAAGAGTTGCATGAAACAGGCAATTATTAATTAAACATCTCCAACAAGGGACTGGTGACAACAGACAGCTGTGTTAGCTTACCTTGCCCAGACGGTCTCCTTTGCTGAAGGGCTGGTAAGGCATGTCTTTGAACTTCTCGGGAACCGCGCAGGGACCCCATCCGGAGGGGTTGTCCTGGATCACGGGGGCTAAGAACTTGGCCATGGCCTGCAAAAAGGATGTACAACCAATAACTTGACAAAACCATTTCAGCAAAGCGCGTCATCCCTACTTCAGGCCACTGGGGCATGGGCAGCAGTAATCTTTGTTACTTGGTGGAAATCAACATTCGTTTCTAGAAGTAGTAACTCAGATAAAGCTCAGCACTGCTTTCTTCAAGCTGTATGCATTTAGCGTACGTCAGATTGCGCAGTGGGCTAGTCATCATAGTAATGGTGTTTCATGACAAATTATATGATGGAGTTATTGACAAAATGAGCTGATGTTGCCTCCACTCCCGACTGTAGCGTCAGCGCTACACACAGGCTACCCAAGACTGGCAGTTCACAGACATTTACGCAAAGCAGAAAAGGTGAACGAGTCAGACTGTAACCACCAGAAGACCGGTAGTGTTGATTGTCGGCATAGTCACTCTAATGGTTAGCCTTGAATGCTGCCACCTAAATGCTAGTAAGCTGACGGGGCATTCTGTCAAAGGGAATTAACAAGTTAGGAAGTCTTAACCTGCAATTCAAGAATGAATTCCTGATCGTGTACCAGAGACACAGGCTGCAGATAATGGTAACTACAACTAAGCTTTCAATGATCTATTAAATAATCACAAACTCTAAACTACAGCCAACATTAACGGCTGTTTGTAGAGATATGGATAGAGCGGCTAATGCTAGTGGTAGCTGCTGCTAGTCTTGAATATCCCCTCAATTACGGACTCGGTTTCCTCCCATCAGTACAATAATCACATAAAACCATTATGATATATGTTAACTGCAACAGTAAAAGTAAATAAGTATGGACATTGAACAAACCCGTGAAGGATGGAAGGTGATTTAAAAGCACGTCTGCCCAATATTTTTTTCCACAAATCCCGGTTTCGCCGGCGGAAGAAGGGCAGGACATGTAACGTAAACTGAATTTTACACTTCCGTTTTCTTAACGGCAATGGTTTACGACAGTTAGTGTAATTTGTTAATTTTCTGTAACATTAAGGTTTTCATGATAATCGGTAAAATAGCAGTATTGTAAAAGAAAAAAGAAATAATAATTTAATGTATCAAATATACCAAATGATGCGGTGAAACGTGGCCCCTGGTTTGTACATTGACAAGCTACCAGTGCGACAACACTTTACGACATCCGCTGTTCTCCAGCCAAGCTTGTGTTGGACTGCTGAACAGGTGAGCTTGTTTGATTTAACCAAAGATAGAAGTACACGAACGGTACGTTGCGCATGTTATTCTGCAATCCAGGAAAACAGTTATGGCGTGTACAGCCATGTGGAAGAGTGAAGCTTGTGAATTTGTCTTTGTCGCTGCACACCCAACCAGACCACCAATTTGCCCTGCCCACATGAGCGAGCCAGCTAGCAAAAGTTAGCTGGGTTGGTTAGTGTTACAGTGTGATATAATATTCTTGTTTTGGTAAGCCTTTCAATAAAAAGTTATAGTCGGTTTTATGGTTTGCATGATCTAGATCTTATACTGCACGTTGCTGTCAGGCAATGCGCTTTGGACTTGTCGAGGGTCTGCAGGGTGGGACTTTGAAAGCCGTCGTTGTGGTAAGTTGTGGGTGAATTCTTATATTACTTGGCAAACACACCTGCCACCACAGCGCCTGTCTCCGCGCGTATTTTCACTCATGCTTAACAGGAGATTAAGACGTAATTAAACGTTAGATATACATACGCAGAAAGTGGGGGGCAGGGAACAGGACAGACGGAGAAGAAGGAACCTCCCATTCCCTGTGGGATGACTTTCGAAAGCTACGAGGACAGGCACATCCAACTTGTTAAAATTATGTATCCAACCCATCTACTCCTTCTACAATGTTATCTCTTCATAGCATGTGACTTAAAACTTAAAACGGATATGGAACCCCTGTGGAATCCCTGTTTGTCAGGGCCAGAATGTTTGCTAAACATGCTTGTCAACCTCTTAACCTGGGTCTTGCTTTTGCATGTATTTGCATAGGCCTTTTCCCTACCTCACGCAAGGTAGTTCATATGAACAGCAAATTGCTTCATGATATGTTCTGCATTGCAAATACCTCGTTATGTTTTTTCTCCTCAAATGGACATTTTTTAACTTTAAAAATTGATCTGTTCTTGCTTATTTCTCAGACAGTGCTGCTCAGTGGGTTGATGCTCCCTCTGCTGAGGACTGTGGGATTGCGGGCGTTCTCCATGGCATCAGAAACCTACTCCTCAGGCACTCACTCCGCAGCCTTCGTCACATGTCCCAATGACACCGTGGCCAAAGAGCTGGCTCGGTAAGCATGACAACCAGTCATCTATCTATTTGAGATCACCTAATTGTTTAGAATGCACATGTCAGAAAGTGCAGTGAAGTTCAGGGGAGTATTCCAAGTACATGGTTTACTGACTAACCCTGAGAAGTTAACTCACTTGTTCTAATTCGACATATCCAGATAAGTGACTTAACCTGCTTTATGGAATACCCCCAGACTGGCTAAGCTTTGCAAAAAGGGTCCACAGACTTTTTTCACACTGTTCTCTTGCATTCTTTTTTTTATTATTTTACATATGGTTGGTTTGGATTGACAACATTCTGCATATTGACCAACTGCTCATAAGAACAGTTTTCTTTTCCATTATATGATTATGGGGTTATGTGGAATGTCTATATGCCTTTTTTCTCTAACCTTCTCAATGCTCCTCTTATATGTATTGTTATCTCCTAAGGTTTATATTATTGGTGTACATTGTGATTACTAACCTCTTTGGTTAACTCCTCACAGTGGCATTGTGGAGAAGAAGTTAGCAGCCTGCGTCAACATAGTGCCACAGATCACATCAGTGTAAGTTACTCCCGGGGATTCTTTTTTTAAAATTATCATTATTATTATTATTTCAATTATTATTTAATAGCAAAGTCCTACAAAGGTACATTTTTCATTGGGCAAGGTGGGACAGTGGTGGCCTGGTGGTTAAAGTAATGGTTGCAGGTTTAAATCCACCGGGTAAGGTAATGAACCTGAGTCCACTAACTGCCAAAAGTTTGAGTCACTCACTGCCACTATGGTACCCTGACCACAGTACCATCCCTACACACTGCTGTTGTTATGGCTGCCCTTACATGCTGTGTAATCACAATGACAAATGGGAATCACTTTCAATTATCAGGGAACACACAGAAGAGCAGTGGCCAGCCCATTTGGCTGTGCCTGAAGGGTAGTGGAAGTTTTAATAACCATGTTTTGTATGGAAATAAATGTTTTATGGCCTTGATCTGTGGCTTGACCTTTAAGGCCAGTAGTCTCAGTTGGAGATGGAAGGACTGGTTAACGCACAAATAATCAATAAATCTATTGACTAACTTAGTGCTTAACACTAGGAATTTGCCATCATCTGGTCCAACTATTTTGCAGTAGTGCGAGATCACACTTTTACCGAGTTACTCTCACTTTATTTTTTCTGCCCCTCAGCAGGTAATCAAACACTATTTAAGAAAATTGTCAGTTTGGAATTGCTGACATTTGCATCAATGCCGAGACAAAATGACCTGATGTAATGAAATTGTTATATGATTTTGAAGCTAAAAGGTCTCACCTTTACTATCTGAATCTTTTGCATGTTTGGACAGATAAAAACGAGGACTCCTGTTTCCACTAAAACAGTACCGCACTAAATATTTTTGAACAATTAAAAAAAAAAATTAAATCAGCATTAGGCATTGACCTTTACTTCAGACATTAACCATATTCATTTGATAGATTGTAATATCCTAACATTTGTTTATTTCTAAATGTAAAACCTTTGCTGCAAGATAACGACATTGTTGTCACTTCTCATCCCCATACAGATATGAGTGGCAGGGGAAGATTGAAGAGGACAATGAAGTGTTGCTGGTAAGATTGGGAGTAAAATATGACAATCAACCTGATTTAAGAACCAAATATTACAGTAGCTGTGATATTTTTTAATGAAAAACATATAATATGAAAGTATAGATCACATTAATGTGATAGAATCACTAAAGAGTATTGTTGCAGAATCAGTCAGGATTATCATTTGACTAGTTCAATTAAAAGTACAGTTTCTAGCAAAATAATATAAGTATGAATCATTGAAAGCTGTGAGGGCTCTTACACAGCAGTCAGGTTGTAGTAGTTGAATAATTTAATGAGCCAGCAGCACTCTTGACTGACACTCAAGCCTGTGTTACTCTTTCGCCCACAGATGATCAAGACAAGGAGTTCCAAAGTGTCAGAACTTGCAGATTATGTCAGGTAGGACCACTTCAGTAAAGTTGGCCCTGTGTTTAAGTTGATGTCTCCATATTCAGTGTGGTCTTTTCCCTGGCAAACTAACCTCTTTTGACTGTCTGTCTGTCTGTCTGTGTTGAGTGCAGGTCAAACCATCCTTATGAAGTGGCCGAGGTCATCAGTTTGCCAATTGACCAAGGAAACCCTCCCTACCTGAAGTGGATTGGTGACATTGTGCCTGAATAAAGAGCTTCTTTCGACTAGGACACTTAAAGAAATCAACCCACAATGTTTGGCACAACCCTTGAAAATACATGCCAGTGCTTGCTCCACATTAGTTTGATCTTTTTGTTTGTTTGATAAGCACTGATGTCAACATAATTAATACTGATATCATATCTTAACTGCCCCTTGTTCTGATTAGATCTGCAGATAGAATTCCCCTGTGCAATTCTGGATTATTGGCAATAAACCATCATGAACCCCCATAGATTTGTGTTCAGTCAATAGCTCAATATTGTTGTAATAAATCAAATGTGATGTGCGGGTCGAGCCACAAGGGAGAGACATTTTACAGATTTTCTTGAATGGCCCCTCTTGTGTGTATGATCAATCATGATTTTCGCTCATTACATCGAATTTGGATTTGCTCTTTTCCAGTTCTTCTTTAGATTGCCAACCCCTATTATTTTTCCCATTTCAAGGATTCGAGAAGACATTTTTAATTAGGGGTGTTATCTCTGAACAAAAGGACTTGAGTGCTGGAGCCTTGTCTAGAATGCCTTTCAAACCCATAATGGTCTAAAAAGCGAAGTGGTGAAATTACCTCTTATCTACACAAGTGTCTGATGACTTAAGACCTTGGATAGACACCAATAACAATAAGCTTGTTCTTTTTCCTGCTGCTTTTTGGCATCTAAACCAATGTTTCTTTTTTTTCGCCATGTCAGCATACAAGGTCTTATTGCAGGTATGCGCTTTTAGTCACACACATTAATATCTGCAGGTCAGCTTAATAGATTTATAATCTAAATCCTGGCCGATTTATTTCTGTAGCACCTCACTGCCCTTCTCTCTTTCAATGTGCTCTCTGTCTGATTTATGTACTCCTACCTAGGGGTCATGATCGATTTCTTACAAAAATATTGGCTGCTTCTTGCTTGAAGTGAGTTCATGTGACACGAGCAAGCACTTTATTTTTGCCCCATGCTTGTGGGAAATGCTGCCTGTGCCTCTGTTTTTTTTTTTGGTTCTTGATATTTTTTCTCCAATCGATAGCTTTCACAGTGTTTTATCATCAAAGTCCGTCTTGGATGCACAGTGTGATGAGTGTCTTTCTACTCAATCCACCCAGTCAAAGAACCTTAAGAAATGTCCAGGAAATATGTCTAGACCAGTCCTTGTTGAGTTTTTTTGTTACAAATAATTATTTTTGTTAAAAAAATAAGGTATCCAGCAAAATAAATTTTACCACATTAAGTTTATTTTCAGATGCAACTTCACATCAACCAGCTAGCTGCAGGATAGCTGCCCAGGCTTGAAAGTCACAAACACCAATTATAATACAAAGCTCCCGCCCAGCCTCTAGAAAGACACATTGTATTTTTTTTCCAAAGCAACCATCACACCGTTTCAAATGGTGTAGAGAGAAAGCCAGTCTTCTGCCAGTGAGTTGAAATGTAAATGTGTGAGTGTGCATTTGCATTCAAACCCTTGCCTTAAGGACACAACTGGTGCATTGCTTTTCATTATGTATTTAATGGGCATGTGTTGTATTGATTGTGCGTGAAGTGCATGCTGCATTATGCCTTTTAATGGGAGTGTGAGTTACGAAATATGCTTTGGCAGTCGGCTCTGACTAGCCTAATTATTTTGGTGGATTAATTCCACGTGGCACCAAACCCTCTTGTCACTACACAGCTGCAGCACCTGAACTGGGGTATCACTCTGTGTGTCTCTCCAGAGGCATGTCTGTAAGGAGAGAAGAATGTATGACCATGTCTGAAGTGTTCACTATATAATGCACTACATAGGGTGTGAGTTACATTTTTTTTTGTTGCCTACATAATGCACTAAATAGTCTTATTTGAGAGACTTAAGCCTTGTTTACTATACTGCCCCACAAAGCCAAAAGGCAGTAACTACATATTTTGTCAAAACTGAGTTTAGACTGGAAATTGACTTCATAAAACCTCTTTCTCCTGTAACAAAATTTCTTTCTTTTTTCCTGTTAATAAAGTACAAAAATCAAAGTAAAAGCATCATCACTTGTAAACCTACAACATGTTTAACTGGCCAATATGACAACTTTAAGGGCATTTTACTCAGTTTCAGTATTTGCATAGTTACTGCGCTTTGGCTTTGTATGGCAGTATATACAGGGTGTCCCAAAAGTCACTATACATCTTTAATGAATTCAGTAAAAATATACAAGAAACTTAAGTGTATTCATATTTTTTAGCATCAACAATGGAGCAATTGCAGTTTTACTTGCCATTACATTACAACACTAAAGACTACCTATATACCTCCATGTAAGCTCTCTAGTTTTGACATTCTTCAGCCACCGTTGAATGTCAGCCTCTTTGACGTTTTGCATCATCTCTTCCCCAACCTTGCTGTAAGCCATGCAGATTCTTACCTCAAGCTGTGACAGGTCACGGGCCTTAGTGGCACAACATGTCAGGAAACTTGATTTTCAGGGAATCCCTCACTAACCTGGCACAGTGGGGATAAGCATCATCTTGTTGAAAAAAAGATGTTAGCAAAGGTCTCTCCTTGCTTGAAGTTCTGGCACAGCTTGAGGAAAGAAGAGATGCTGCAAAATGTCAGAGAGGCTGAAGTTGAATGTGTCTGAAGTTGGCTGAAAGTTATTAAAATTGGAGGCACTTGTGATAAGCTAGCCTTAAAGGCTTTGGAACACGATGGCTATTGTACAACTGCAGTGACCCCTTTGTTGATACAAAAAATATGAATATCGTTTCGTGTATAATTTTTAAGAAATTATTAACAGTATATAGTGACTTACGTGATACCCTGCAGATCACTATATAGGGTGTGTGATGCATTATTTTGCTCCTCACATAGTGTACTAAATAATGAACACATGAATATATTTAAGATTTTTCTTACATGATAATGGTGGTTTTGCACTCTTTGTTTTCTCCGAATCTAGCACCCTTCATGTGAATTGGTGATTGGTTTGTGCACTCTTCTGCCCATTGTAAACACAGAAAGGGCATGTCAGCTTTGTGCCATTCACCATTCACTTTCACCGATTACTGACTACAGGCATAGTCGCTGGAGTTACCTCGGTCGCTGAAAATAACTCAGCTGGGATTTCTGAGAAGCGAACGTGCGGATCCTAATGATGCGAGACGCCAGCAGCATGCTGAAATCGGTTTAATTGTGGGCTCTGTTGTCCTTCACCAGCAAAAATGAGCTTCATTTTCTCTCCAGAGACATTAGGCTGGCACTATTTTCCATGATAATTTCATGGGCTGGGGGGTTGGGGTGCTGGGGTGCTGAGAGAGGAGGGGGGCATGGATAGAATTGCTCACTAAAGCCTGACATGTTCAATGCATTATGTTCCATCCAACAAGCACAGCAGGGGGAAAAAGCAAACTGATCAGCGAAAAATTCAACAATCAACAAGGACACTTGCTTTTCATGTAAACAGCCAGTCTGACCATGATAAAGGCAGGAATTAGGACAGTTTTTAGAGCATGTGATGGCCACAAAATGCCTGTACACAAAGAAGTTTTATCTCCTGGCTCAAATACAAACATAAACGCTGCTAGACCTGTACCAACGTCAGTCCAGATTTTTTTTTGCCCACAGTTGTACAGTAGCAAATTTGTTCAACAAGACAAAATTTAACTATAGTGGTCAATGTAGGTTTTAAATAGACACATCCATTGCACGTTTTTTTTGTTCAGAAAGTATTTAACATGGAATTGGACCTGAGGATTCACATAGTTCCAGCTGTCAATCACTGTCTGTGGAAAGGCTCTGTATCTCGCTAATGAACAAGTAGACTTTCTGTCCTGTTTTGTCAGGTACATGTTATAAGTAACTGATCTCCAGCACCGAGCTGTTCTCCACAGAGACTTCGGTGAGAGGTCTGACATTGCTGCTTCGGGCTCCGTTCACCACTAAAGGAATGACTCCTATGGGTCCAGAGCCTGGGCCTCCTGCCCCAGTCAAATCTCCATTGACCTCTTGACCTGGTGAGTTAACCGCCTGCATCTTTCCCTTCCCCTTCCCCTTCCCCTTCCCATTCCCGTTCTGTGCAATCTTGCAAATTTCCACCATCTGGACAGCATCTTCTTCCTCCTGCGTCACTCCTTCCTGCTCACCGTACCCTTCCTCCTCCTCTTCTTCCTCATCATATTCCTCCTCTGGGTTCACTGTAGCTCTTATGCTGTCTGGGAAGTCCTGCTCTCTATTGGCCCTGTCCTCAGTGGGCAGGTGCTTGTGCCCTCCGGATCCCTTGCCCTGGTGGTGCTTCTGCTGGTCACCTGTCTGCTGGCCGCCTCTGCCCCCAGTGCCCCTCTGGCTCTCCACCCTCCGTGAGGAGCGGCAGAGGGCCTTGCGGAAGCCGCGCTTGAAGTTGTCAGACAGGAAGCCGTAGAGGATGGGGTTGGCGCAGCTGTTGGCGTAGGAGAGGACAACCACAAAGAAGTAGAGGCCACGGAACTCGGGCGGCAGCAGCACGAGCAGGTTGACGATGTTGAGGACGTAGAAGGGCAGCCAGCACAGCACGAACACGGCCACCACCACCACCACCATGCGGGTGATCTTGCGCTCCGACTTGCGGCGTCGCACCGAGGCCGCCCGGGCCTTGCGTCCCGCATTCCGCACCTGGGACAAAAAAAACGATGAGAGGGGAAACAAGAGGCAGAACATGAGAAAAAGGTATGTTTTTAAGTTCAAGTAACCCTTGGAATTCTTATCAGCATCAAATTCTTATCAGCATCAACATCTGTGTGTCTATGTATGGTTGGCAGGAGGATACCTCAGGAGCAATAAAGGGGCTATTCCAGAAAGCAGTTTTATTTGCTCACATAGGTATATGTTAACTTCCATCAAGAGGTACACTTCCAAAAAGGAAAGCCCTGTGGCTTTGTTCTGCTAAGATAATGAAGCCAGATGACTTCTTCTTTAGAAGGTTTATGACTCACTTTGAGTCAACTTAACTGATTTAGTCACTAAACCATTTACTCGGAATACCCTCCAGTGCAGTCCAGCACACCCCCAGCTGTTCATGTGATTTCTCCACATGAATCTGAAATTAATCCTGCTGCTTTAGCAACACAGAGTTCTGTATTACACACCAAAAAAAATAGCAAGTGAACAAACTGATAACAGCCATGGTGATTCGTTTGGTTCCATTGTTGATCGTTGTGCAAACTTCTGAATAAATTACTCACGATGTGCAATCCTGCAGTAAGTGTTGTCCATGACAATTTGCGTCATAAAAAAAATCCCCATTAAATCAGAGACTGCTGTGAAATGAAACCACTTACGTTTATTCTGCTCCTTTGAATTCTGTCACTGCCTCTGACTCTTACCCCTCTGTCTCACTATTGCGGTAAGAATGAGAGCCACTAACTAGCAGCAGGTCCCTGGTAACCATTACAGATGCCAGCCAGTGTCCACCTCACAGATGGCAAACACTACATCAATGGCTCCTAATGAGTTCAGCTGCCAGAGAGGCAAGCCAATTAGAGCGGTGCAAGGGACCAAGGGAAAACCCTCATCTCAAAACTCTCAAAAAAAGGCAGTCCAGTAAAAAAGGAAATAATGATTGTGGTCATCCAGGCCTAGAATATAAGGAGACATGACTCACCTCCCAAGAAGGCCTTCATAGCTCAGGTGCATATAAATGAGCTCTGATGTATGTTTAGGGAGAGCGCTAACAACTCTCTACAGGTACATGCTTTGTTGTAGTTTGAATGCAGCAGCTCTCGGGGTCTTCTAAATTTTCGGGTGCGCTGGGATTGTACACCACCCCACAGCTACACTGACAAGAGCAATGAAATAACTTTTGATTTATGAACATTTACTTAAATTGTACTAACACCATCCAGCCATGACACCATGACACTGGATTTTGGCATGACATGGTGACCCTTTGACCTTAGGGCCAAGCTAGATTTAAAGACAGGTCCTGGGCACTCCTATAGTCAAGGTTTAGAAGCCATCTTTAATAGGGTACTTACACCTGCTGCTACTCATACCTGCTCCTAGTCATGACATACAGGATTTTGGCTTGACATCAAAGAGGGCTTCTGGGTCTTGTGGTTTAGCTATATTGGGAACCAGTCTTGTTTGGTATCCAGAGGTTCACTGTGATCATAATAAGCATTTTGGTTTCACTGAAGTCCTTTTCAGGGTGTTCACAGAAGCTAAATTGTATAGGTGCATTGGGACAGGTTTTAGACCTAATCACATGAATGGTTTATTTCTTGCCTTCTTTGGTTATTTTTGACCTGGCCTCTTTGCCAAACACCACCGATGAGTTCACCACTGTAAGGTACCCATACAGCACACCATGTTTCTGTTTTTTTCTTTTCCCTAGAGACTTCTCGGGGGTTGGCTGTGATGAAAGAACTCAGGCTACACCTGTCAGGCACCTGTTTGTACTAGTTAGAGGTAAACAAATTGGCTTGAGAATGTAAGGTCTGCCATATGTTTCTTCTGCCTGTGCTAATAACATGGGTGATTTCACTAATTAGCTAATCTACCTGCCTAAAGACGTGTGCTAATTAGAAACAGGTGTTTCAGTAAATTGGCTGGAACAAATATGTATCAGAACTTTTACTTTTTGAATCTATGATGTCTGCCTCCATTACCAATACCTGCTAATCAAAATACAGCTAGTTTATAGACAGGCCTTCAGAATCCTAAACCTTGGCTGACCTCAGACAACTAGCTAAGCCATAAAGGTATTCTCTGCCTTATCAAGCCAAACTCCAGCACTGTGTCATGATCTCAAAAACCTCAATAATGTATTTTTAAAATGTGTGTGTGCGTGAGTGTGAGAGAGAGAGTGAATATGAGTGTGTATGTATGTAAAAGGTAGATTGAAGGTAAAGAAATACTTCCATTGTACAATGCACTGTGCAACCCTTTGAATCCTACTTTAGCTCAGAGTTCAGCTGTCAGCTTTCCTCTCGGCTAGAGCTCACCTTGACCACGATCAGCAGGTAGCACAGACAGATGACCAGCAGCGGGCCGAAGAAGCCCACGGCCGACGTGTAGATGATGAACGAGGCCTTCCACACCTCGCTGGGCTCCGGCCACACGATGCTGCAGTTGCCGTCGTCTCGCAGCACGTCCGCGTACACCACCACCGGCAGCACGGTCACCATGGAAACCGCCCAGACGGTGGCGTTGACGGCCTTGGCCACACGGGGCTGCCGCCATCGGGCCGAGCGCAGCGGGTGCACCACGGCCAGGTAGCGGTCGATGCTCATGACCGTCAGGCAGAAGATGCTGGTGAACTGGTTGATGGCGTCCACCGTCATGACCAGGCGGCACATGAGGGAGCCGAAGGGCCAGGAGAGCAGCGCGTTCTGGACGGCCAGGAAGGGCAGGCCCAGCATGAAGAGCTCGTCGGCGATGGCCAGGTTCAGGATGTAGATGTTGGTGACGGACTCGGGACGCGAGTAGTGCAGCACGATGTGGATGACCAGCGAGTTGCCGCCCAGGCCGACGACACACACCGCCACGTAGATGAGCGGGATCAGAACACCCGCCACGCTGGGCACGAATCCGCCACCGTCCCCGTCGACTCCGCTGCCCTCCGTCATCGTCCAGTTCTGCCTGAAGGAGTCATTCAGGAGGAGGTGGGAGGAGTCATCACCCAGGATGATGGAGACATTGTCCCACAGCGGAGAGGAGGGCATCATGGAGAGACTGGTGGAGGTGTCAAGGTGCATTGTAGAGGTGGCAGAATGGGGAGGCTTCAGAGACAGAACATCAGCACTGTGTGTGTGAGAGAGAGAGAGAGAGACAGAGAGAGACGCTTTAGAGACAGGTCATCAGCGCTGTTAGAGAGGGAGAGAGAAAAAAAGAGAGAGAGACAGACAGAGAGAGAGAGAGAAAGGGAGAGAGAGAAAGGGAGAGAGAGAGCGAGAGAATGAGAGAAGCTTATCCTCATTAATATTTTCTTAGACATCATCGCTATAATAAAGACACAAAACAGATAATAATAGAACAGGGTGAGCAGATCTTTGAGAGGCAAAATTTTCCTACAGAAATAATTGCACTGATGATGGTATAAATGTGACCGAAGACGTTTTGCACCTCACCGGGTAGCATTTTATTTTTTTGTTGTCTCTAATGTATTAAAAATATACTTTTGCATGGAGATAAATGGTGTGCAAGTTCTCTCTCAACTAAATGCTTGAATTACATCTGGAACCTACACACCCGCCAGGCCTTAAATTTAGTGAGTGAAAGAGAGAGAGAGAGGTCCACTTTGAACCTTTACAAAGAAATTCCACAAGGTCACAGGTCCAATTTTACAGTTTTTAATGCTACAAAAAAGAGAGGCCCATAATAATCGGCCATTGTACGGTAAATATAATATAACACGTGGAGTACACAACTGACTGAGGCCAATAATTAAGAATGACAATGTACACTCAGGAAGACCTGTGCAGGCAGATCAACAATTAAAAAAGAGGCCTCAAGAAAAACAACTTAAGTAGAGACGTGCCGGACATCTATGGCATACGGTTACAAATTAATGCAACGTGTTTCCACCCACACACAAGCTTGGACGTACGTGCCCACAGAAACACGCCAAGGTGTGTGTGTACATGGCTTTATTAAGTTGTTATCAACACCTCATAATAGAGGTGCTCGTTCCTCGCTCCCACACACACACACACACACACACAGACACACACACAGACACACACTGGTGGCTGGCTAATGGTTATTAGCGGAGATTGGATTAGCAGCGGAACGCATGCTTGCCGTCTGGAAACCCAAACGTGGCTGAAAACACAGCCGCACTGATTAACAGCATAAGCAAGTGATGACAGTTATTCAGCTTTGATGCTAATTTTGTGTTGTTATTTGTTTTTTTTTCTCCTGTCGTGTTTATGCAAGTGCTTATGATGGCCAGACAAAATATTTTAGAAAAACTCTGGTGAGGTGTGTATAAGACTGGAGAATAAATGCAAGTAAATGGAGTTTACCCACTTGTCTGATATCAGTAATAGAGTTTATACACCCCTCAAGAGACTTTATTCGCCTAGCAGTAGAGCTTAGTTGCCTATCAATAGAGTTTATTTGCCACAAAATAGAGTGTATACAACCAATACCACTTCTAACATTTCAAAATGTGCACATGATCTATAGTTACAATACATGCCCTAGAGACCACTAAAAACCAAACATATGTTGAGTGTCTTTTGAAAAGCTCTGGTGCCGCACAGCATGCTCAAGTCCACCCCACACGCCTCACCTCCCATTTTGCCACTACCCCCTGGTTGTCTTGTGTCAATCAACTACAGAATTTCAGTAGGGCGAGAAGCCTGACATTTTGGTAGATCTAGTGGTAATGAATCAGCACAATTAAGTGGTTTCTTTTACATGGTCAGAAAAAGAGCTCACAGCTACACCAATCACTCAACCATTCATGCCGAAAATCTGATACCGCCCATATATAGACACAGCCTGTAGCACTATCAACATGAGGAGGAGCTTACAGCTAATTTTAATTAAATTCCTTAGATGTTTTTTTGTCAACCGTTTCAGTCTAAAAATAGAGTGCTGGGAAGATGGATGCTGTATTAGATGCAATGCTGTATTTAGATACTCACTTACTGTTAGCACACAAACAGCGCCTGATTGCAAGTGATTACAAGCAAGAGGCTGTAGTCTGTAGCAATTACACATCATTAGTATAGTGGCTAGATTTTAAAAAACTGACATTGCTATAGTTAGCACATTTGCCCAACATCTGGCTCAGTTTCTTGCCATCAGCTCTAATCACCACCACAAGACAATAATCTGCGTTGAACTCTTTGATAGGTTGAGATTGGTTGGATTTAGAATTCGAGGATGAGGTTAATATTTTTTCTCCCCAATGTATTCTGACCAGGACCCCTCCCCTGTCTGTCTTGCTGTCTATATGATTGACAGGTTGATAAGGCATTGTCCAGATGGGTTGGTTGGGTGCCTTTCATCTTTAACATTGTCTATTCCTAGAGCGAGCAAAAGATACTTGAATATAGATAGGAGGAATGAGAGAGAGATATATTTTTTCAGACCACACATTCAACTGAATCCAGAGCCTTATGAGAATTTCGAACATACTGCATTTTAACTAACTGACAACATTTCTAACATTAGTAGCACTCAGGCATGGAGAGCACTACCATCCTCTGAGAAGATTTCCTCAACAGAATGTTTTTTTTATCCTTACATTTTCACGTTTCCTGTCTTATCACAATTCCGTGAGGACTTGTTGTACAACCAGGACCAACCAGTTGCATCACCCCGTATCATGGGGCCTTATTAATACTTCAGATGACAGGCTAGGGAAGTTCTAGCAGTTGGCAGATGTGAGAGCTATTCAAAAAACATAAGCCTGCTGTGTGAAGGAGCGTCTGGGGAAAAAGAAAGAAAGATGCTGCCAATTTTCCCTGCATACTTGATGATGCGACGCTGTGTGGAGTGGTCATCATCGTGACATCTCACTGCCCCTCTGAGATCTCCTGGCAATCACTCGGCAGCCGAAGTTAATGGGCGGCTCAGGTGTCAGGCGCTAGCGGAGAGGAGGGCAGGTAAGGGCAGCTCCTCTTCAGTCAGCTCCTCTTAGCTTTATTAAGGCCCACGCACCCCTATGAGACCCCTGACCGACCGACCGGCCGACAGATAGACAGCTTCCTGTTTCTCGCCCACCACCTCACCTGACAGTGTTTCATCCTCAAACAACAGAGGCTAGCTAGCGTGCTAGTTAAGGGCCACGTGCTAGCGGAGACCTTATCTGCTCTGGCTCTTCTAGCTTTATACTGTCACACCACACACACACACACACACACACACACAAACACACACACACACAAACACACAAACACACACACACTCTCGCTCTCTCTCCCTCTCTGTCTCTTTCATTCTCTCTGTTTCTCTCTCTCATACACACACGCACATTCAAAGACAGACATAAATAAACACTTGTACATACACAAAAACACACACGCTCTCTCTCTCTTTCACACACACACAAATACACGCATGCACGCACACACGCACGCACGCACGCACGCACGCACACACACACACACACACACACACACACACACACACCCACCCTCTTCATCAGAAACTCACACACACACACACACCCATCTTCTCAGAAACTCACAGCTGCTCCGTCCAGCCAGCGGTAGGCTGTTGCAAATACAGTGCAGCTTTCACAGCACCCCTGCCACAACCCCCCCACCACCACCACCACCACCCTCGCACCCCCATCCACCCTCCTTTCCGGCCGCGACGGCCGACTCTAATGAAGCACACAATAGATGCCATCCTAATCTCCAGGGCCCACAATAAGCAGAGGTGCAATCTGCCATGCCACAGAGAGAAAGAGATAGCCAAAGTACCTCACCCCCCCACCACCAACCACCAACCAACCCCCACCTACACACACACACATGCACACACACACATCTCCTGCTTACACCACCACCAACATCTCCTTTTCATCTTTGTTCCTGTTTCCTTTGTCGTCGTCCAGAGGTGGACGGCCAGGGCCATGTTGCCATGGGGACCAAGGGGGCTGCGGGGTGGAGGTGGGGGGATGGGGGTTGGCCGGACAACTGGACCGGGCTGATTTATGTGAGGTGTTCGAAATTAGTTAATGTTGTTGGGGGGGTTCGACAGGCAGGCAGGGTGGGAGACAAGAGGGGTGGACATTGGGTGTTTTGAATGGCAGCTTGGGGCAGGACAGGAGTCAGGGAACAAAAGTGCTGTGATCTTGTTTGGATGACCTGAACCCACTGATAAGACCACAGGTCAAGACAGATATTCAACCCCCCCCCCCCCCAGACATATTTGTTGTGTTATTAGGGCAATTTCATCTCACACAAAGGAGAAAAAATATAGTTCTGGCAATATCACATCTTTTAAAGCAAATGGTGTTGCTTGTAAGTTTAAAAAGAAGGAGTAAAACTGTCTCCTCCCTCAGACACAAACATTTACATGAGTCTAATGTTTTAACTGAAACACAGGATTAGGACATACACATACATGTATTTTGTAGAAAAAGTAAGACAAATATAAGAGCAAGCAAAAGTGTCAATATGGTTGTCAGATTTTACTCTTGGACACTGACAATGACAAGAATCATGGTTTAATTTAAATCACAGGAATACCTAAAATTGCTCTTACAAACTGACATGTGAGGTGTGTGCATTTTATTAAGGTTGTACCATCACACCTGTGTGACAGGAATATAAATTGATCTAAAGAATGTTGGGATCCGTAGAATATAATGTGGAAATTGTAGAACCTTAGATTGTTGCAGAGTGCTTTCATGTTCAGAAAACTCATTCCTTTAAAGGTTAATTCAGCATAGGTAAAGTCAGTTCACAGCACAGGGCTTTATACACAAACAGCCAATTTCATCTCTCTTTGTGTGGATTGCTACACAATTTCAATACCATACTGAGGGGTCCAGAGCACTCACCCATTAATTGGTGTGCACGGACTGTACCTCGGAGAGAACATGCAGCATACGAACGGCTGCTGTTGACCTCCACGGCCGAACAACACACACACACGCTGCCCTGGCCTGGCTTTTTGTAAAGCCCTGAGTGATTGCTGATAATAATATCTACTTTGTCTATTTAGAGAGAAAAAAATAATAACCAGCCTGCAGATAAAATGGGCTTTTGAAATGCACATAAGTGCCATAATGGCATTAGGGGGCACAAGTTATTGTTTCTCCCTAATAAGCGCTGGGTGGTGGTATTACGGCCGGTCTTTCATGTCCTCGAGTGCCATTTCCAAACAGGGATAAATGAACAGTTGGAGAGGTCTGTGGGTGTGTATGAGTGTGTGTGTTGAGGTGTATGTGTCTGTGTGTGTGTGTGTGTGGAGCGGGGGGGGGGGGGTCCTGTGTTAACAGTGTGGGCCATATTAAAGCCTGAAGACCACAGGTACACCAGTTTTCCCTGGGGGGTTGGGTGTTGGTTGGATAGCAAAATTGTGTTTTAAGGTTGGCAAAATGCCATCGTGTATAAGCAACGTGAACCAAGGCAAAGCCGAAAGCCCACAGGCACACCAGTATTTTCATGTAGGCCAATTAGTTGACAGGGCCCCCCCATGACATTAGTCCGTGGAAGTGGCCTGGCCTCAATTGGCCCTGAAGACCACAGGTACACCAGTTTTCCTGAGGGGTTGGGTGTTGGTTGGGTAGCAAAATTGTGTTTTAAGGTTGGCAAAATGCCATCCTGTGTAAGCTGCATGATCCAAGGCAAAGCCTGAAGCCCACAGGCACAGCAGTATTTTGATAGAGGCCAATCAGCTGACAGGGCCCCCCGTGACATTAGTCCGTGGAAGTGGCCTGGCCTCAATTGGCCCTGGGGCCAAACAGTGGTTTGTGCGTGAAATTTGTCTTAGGCTTAGACACGTCTCCTAGGGTTCAGGAGCCTTTTCCGTTACCTTTTCAAACACCTAATTCCTCATCAATACAGCACAGTTTGATGTTTGATTTGGGGTGGGGGAGTGGGCGTTTGTGTGTGTGTGTGTGTGTGTGTGTGTGTGTGTGTGTGTGTGTGTGTGTGTGTGTGTGTGTGTGTGTGTGTGTGTGCGCGCATATGTGTATGTATCTCAGTGTGTGCCATCCCTACGGTTGAGAATGTGCTCTGACTACCACACCAACAAGCCTGGCTCTTTAGCATTGCGTTCAGAGTGCATGTTTGGTACCTTCGGTTTGAGGCCAGGTCAGGTGACTGCTCTCCCCCTCTCGCTACAGTGTGTGTGTGTGTGTGTGTGTGTGTGTGACAGAGAGAGATAGAGTTTGTGTGTGTGTGTGTGTGTGTGTGGGGGGGGGATTGGTGTATTGATGAGAAACTTGGTTGGTTGACTGTCAAGACCATGGGCTGGCACCGTGCTTGAGTGTTTCTGTGTGTGGATGTAAATGTGGAGCACAGTGTGTGAAAGATTAGAGAGATTAGTGCACAAAAATGTGTGTGTGTGTGTGTGTGTGTGTGTGTATGTGTATGTGTGTGTGTGTGTGTGTGTGTGTGTGTGTGTGTGTTTATAAAGGGATGTGTAGGCATTTGGACACATATGCGAGACACTGATTGTATGTGTTGCGGAGACCCACAGAGTTAGAGGTGCTGAGAATGTGGGCAGCTGTTGACAGCATATTGACATGGCAAGGTGTGAAAGAGAGGAAAAGGAGACGCCATTTTGAATTTCATGGAGTAACCATAGAAAATGAATGCCTAAAAGCTACTGTGTCTGTGTGTGTGTACACAGGTCTGCTTAAAATGCCAGAAATGTACCCGGTTGTATGTCCCTGTATAATGCTCTGTGATAATAACATAGTCTGGACACATTCATCATCTCCACCTTCAAGGCCTCAATCTAAGACGTCAACCCAAACAATGTTACTTTCCATCAATTATTCATGCTCTGTTATGTTTATGTTTATTTTTATGCATTTAAATGGCACTATTCCATCTTGTCATGATTGAATTGGCTATTAAAATGATTGTTAGACTGTTTACTTCTTTAATTTTTAACCAGCTCAAATGCTCTTCCATTTCTCTGACTAAGGAGCATAAGTAAGTGTGGTTTATAAAGTGCCTCACCCAACCCCAAGAGAATGAGTGAAATGAAGAACACACAGATCCTGTATACAGTTCATGCAGAGGTAAGGTTTTTGCCCCTGTATATGTATGATTTCAGTCCATATCCTTTATTATACTCAATGTAATGTACGATTTTGTTTATTTTTCTAGTTTTATAATTTTCTTTTGTTGTACTTAGATAGACACATTGAAACTGTAGTGTTTATGAAAAAATGGCCTATAGAGACTGTTTTCCATATCTGTATTTTCCATGAGCAACATTAACACTCTGCTATGACCAAGGACTTTATAATGATACTATTTTGTAAATCTAGCCTACAGTCCACACACACACACACACACACACACACACACACACACACACACACACACACACACACACACACACACACACACACACACACACACACACACACACACACACACAGTTTGCCCTAGGTAGACATGGTATCTCCTTCTCCAAATTGCTATACTGCCTATTATGGCAAACAATGACATATTTTACACACACACACACACACACACACACACACACACACACACACACACACACACACACACACACACACACACACCTACACATACTGCATTTTTACCTTATGCTTTTGAAAAATCCTTTGTACAAAGCAAAAGCCACTGTAGTCGAACTACAAGATACATTTTGGCATGCTGACATTATGACAGGCAAAGACATTTTAAATCAGCTGTGCTGAATAGACTGTGTACAGTAGCTCTAAAAATGTAACATGACATTTGCATTTTCCACAAACAAACATGCATTGGGGGGGCTTTAAACACTGATCTAATTATTGAAGGGCATGATACAAAAACAGCACTGCCCCAGCACTCATGCCCCCCTCCCTCGGTGATAACCTGCAGGCTTTTTTATTGCTTTTTTGTTGTTGGCACATCATGTTGCTGGAGAGGAAGACTTGAGATGCGTAATAACAAAATCCTCAGGGACATTAGTGCACATTTCATTAGCTTTTCATTGTCTTCTAATGTCAGGTCAAGAACGAGTTGTATTTCATTTTCTGAACAGAACAGGAAAAAAAAACATGGAAGAAAAAAAAAGGGAAACAGACGAAAAAAACAACAACATTTGCATTGGTTTTTAAAAATCGGCCTAGGCGAGACTTAGCACGCACACTGTGCCACTTGTTCCTTGCCAGTGTATGACAGAATGCAAATAAACACATTCAAATTGCTGCCAAATTGGCTAAACAAGCAGGTTTGCAAATGAAAGCCATTAGGAGGAAGGCTTGGGCGGGCGGGCAGGATGGCACGCAATTAAATAAAGAGCATCTCTACCTACAGCTGCATCCAAAGGTGCAACATGTTAGCTGGAGAGTGGCGCGGGTGAAGAACCGCTAATTGCCCTCATAGAGGAGGGGAGGGGAATAGGAGAGAGAGAGAGATAAAGAGAGGGAGGGAGGGAGGGAGGGAGGATATGATGGATTGAGGAGAAGAGAGGGAGATGAGGGTGAAAGAAAGAGAAAGATAAGAAGAAGTGAGGGAAACAGGAGAGAGCCAGGGAGAGAGAGAAAGAGAGATAGAGAGAAAGGGGAATAGGAGAGAGAAAGAGAGACAGAGAGAGAGAGAAAGAGAGGGAGGGAGTGAGGCAGTGAGGGATGATATGAAAAGAGAGGCAGATGGAGGGTGAAAGAGAGAGAAAGACAAGAAGAAGGGAGGGAAACAAGAGAGAGAGAGACACAGAGAGAGAGAGAGGCAGACAGAGAGGGAGAGAGAAGGAGGGGAATAGGATAGAGAGACAGAGATTGGGGGGCACAGAGGGGTTGGATGTAAAAAATGACAGGAAGACAGAGAGAGGGACATGGAGGGAGACCGAGAGAAAACAAGAAGAGAGCGGAATAGGGGAGAGTCAGGGAAGGAGGGGGTGGATGAAGGAAAAGAGAGAGGGAGACAGAGAGAGGGAGATGAAGGGAAAAGGAGAGAGAACGACAAGGAGAAGGAGAGACAGGGGTGAATGAGAGGAGGAGTAGGAGGAGGAGGAAAGAGACAGATTGGACACATTCATCCTCAGAGCCTACGCCTCCCCCCTCTATGCGTGTAGAGAGAGAGCTGATGGGAACAGATGTTGACTCCTGGATTCAATTGATCAGGATCACATTAAATAAGTCTGAATCAGTGTTGCCAGGGTTAGTACATTAATCAGAAGTCCAAGGAATGGTAGCAGAATTTGAAAAGATCACTTTGTTCCCCTATCTCTCTCTGTCTGTCTGCGTGTATGTTAGAGAGAGTGTGCGTATGTGTCTTTCTTTGTGTGTGTGTGTGTGTGTGTGTGTAGTACACACACAAGCGCATGCAGGTGCGCACGGTGGGCGTAATGTATTTGCGTGTCAGCAGGATTCTGTGAATCATTTGGAATCAATAAAAGGGCAGAGGCGCAGCTGACAGTGACAGAGGGCCAGCACCCGGTGTCTTCCTCGCGTCAATCAGTTCCATTTTCCCGAGAAAATCCATTCCAGAACACCGGTGCCCACCTCTCTCTGACCCCCCGAGAGTCTGACCCGTCTGTTCAGAAGCCACTTTTTCTTTCAGTCACTCATCACGGACAACCGTCGTCCCGTGTGTGAGAAGCCGAAGGTGGGCTCTGTTTTTACTAAGATGTCAGACTGCGAAAGAGCCGACTACTGAGATGTGACATGTGAGATTTAACGCCTAATTTGCTCGGGTCTGGTGGTACCAGCACATAGGGTTAAGGTTACCTTGGTCACAGTGACACCCCCCCCCCCTTTCCTCTTTCATTCCTGTCCGTTATATACCTTTCCCTGAAATGATATCCCCTGTAAAACAGCAGGTAAGGTGCAACCGCACAGCCTACCTGTACAAATCTGTCAAAACACACTCCACTGGTTTGATGATAATTAACCCCAAATACAACATGATCAATCTACTACCATGCCAGCGCAAAAAAAGATGATCTATCACATAAAGCATAATCAAAGAGCAAAAAATAACTTACCATCATATCAACTCTTCGACCCATCAAGTGTTTCCTGACGCACGACAGTCTTGTTTGTGTTTTTTTTTCTTCTGAGCCGAAGAGTTTTCCTAACTGACTGACACAGACGGTGCTAAAAGCGCTCACGTTCAGAGATAAAAAAAAAATGACGGCACTATCGCAATTCTGTGACCGCAACTGCTTCTCGCACATGAAGTGGTGAGGTGAAGCGCTCCGGAGCTCCCGCCCGACTCGCGGTGCTGCCCTGTCGTGTTCATGCACAGTGGAGTGCTAGAGAGAGCGAGCAACGCAGGAGATGAGCGTGTGGATGGTGTGTGTGTGTGTGTGTGTGTGTGAGAGAGAGAGAGAGAGAGAGAGAGAGAGAGAGAGAGAGTTGATGTGCGCCTTGCGCACTTACAGTGCGATTGAACAAGAAGCCGGGGTAGATATTATAACAAATAAACATTACCCTCTACTTTCCATCCAAGCAAAAATGTATCAATTTATGTGATCATAAACTGGCGAGCGTTTCCGCTTCGCTGCATAAAGATCATACTCGGCACTGGCAGTCTACGCTTTTTGACTTGGAAAATGGGCCGATACATACAGCCTTGTGGTCGTCAAATCATTACGCGTCAGTTTCCCCCTGTTCCTGCGTCTTGTGGCTGTGAAAGTAATGGGATACAGGGTACACAACTACTGCAGGCTATTTTCTCTGCTTGTAACAAGCTGAGGCAACAAATGACTTTGTGCAACACCGCGGTGGCCCGGTGAAAACCCATTTACAAAGGCTGTGTCAGGAAAAAAGATAATGAAGGTCCGTCGGTGTTTATCTAAATTACGGTGGGTGCCATTACACGTCTTAATGGATGAAGTTGATTTAAACGCCGTTGGCGACTTCAACATGTGCTGTCTTCTCATAATCCTTTCTAAACCAAAAGGGACACCATGCCTGACCTCATGCTACTGCATGCTTCACGCCTCGACGGCAGCGAGCATAACATTAAAACAACCCATCACACCCATTAACCCTGAAACGGTGACTCTTGGCTGGTCTTCGGAGGTGATTGGCTTCCTAGGAACAAGGAGCAAGATGTTGCTGTGCGCCTCAATGTGCTGGAAACCCCTGAGCTTTACTTCCCAGATTCAAGTGGCATTCTTACACATGTAGAACATGGTAATTGAAGCTCATTGAAAGAGTCACTGTGGTAGTGATTAGCCAATCCACTCCCAATGGGCTGCTGCCAATCTGTCACAGGTAAAAAGCCAATGAAATTCAACATGACAAAGAGATATAACCATACACACTCACTCACACGCTGACATGCACGTTACCTACACACACACACACACACCAATAATTAGTCTTGCTGCAATTATCTAATCAACCTGATGTCAAATGTTGCCCAGAACAAGTGTGCTTGTCAGTATTTCACAGAATTTTGAGATGGGGTAGAAAATGGTAGTTTAAATACAATAAGTGCTGCAGTTCCTTTTCTGGCTACTGACTGCTCCCATTCCAACTCCCATCACAACTTTTCAGGCCCCTTTTCACTTCCTGAAAGACTTTATAAAGGTACTAATGACAAACATTACAGTCAAGAGTGTAGGTTTGGTCTCAACATTGGTGGAGGCACCACTTTTTGTCTAAATCTCAAGCATGGCAATATGGAAAACTATCTGCACAATGTATGGACAAATAAGCAGGGACAACTAAGCTAATTTGTTTGCTTTTGTTTATATTTTGTCTATATGTGCCCATCTGCTCCTGGCCTGTTATCAGTTACCTCAGGTGCCAGTTTAGTTCAGTTACCTCTTCCTGTTCCTTATTTTCTGTTTATCGTCTGCCATTCTACAAATTTCCCTATCTGTCCTGTAGCATGCAAAGCAGTTTGGTGTGTGTGTGTGTGTGTGTGTGTCTGTCTGTCTGAGTCTGAGTCTGAGTCTATGTCAGTGAGATATGGCTGATTTTCATGAATAATGTTTTAATTGGGGATGTGTTCATGTCTTGCTGATGCTGATGCTATAGTGTGCATGATAGCAACCATTAACAGCATGTTATGTGTAATACCTTGGTAACGTTCTGATCAATGCACAGGGTAAAGAATCCAAGACTGGGTCTGAAATATTTACTCATTCAAAATTTAGAGTAGAGTAGAGTAACTTTATTAATCCCGAAGGAAATTAAGGTGCCTCGTAGAATACACATAATACACATTACACATAATAAATACACATTACAAAACAGATCACAGCAATCACAAATCACCATATTGCACACATCAGCATACATACACATTCACTTAAATGGGTGGGGGTGGTGGGGGGGGGGGGTACTAAGAAGTGTCATTATAAGGTGCCTTGCCGTAATCCAAGTGAAACACATTCAAGTGACTAATAAGAGTGCACTCTTGATGGAATATAACAGTGTAACTCACACCCTATATAGTGCGCTATATAGTGAACGAGTGAACATGTTTCAGACATGGCCCAAGTTAACTGCAAACTAGTGTGTGACCTTATCTCTACTGTGCAAAGGCAAAAAAAAGGAACAATACACATCAGTTTTATCATGTGGCCAAATATCTTGACTGAATTTCCTTGTTTTTTTTGGTGAAAAGTAATGCTGAAAACACATGCAAGCAGAGGATTTTTAAACTCTTTTTTTGTTCTGAGTTTCACACTCTGGTGAGGTTAAGGTCTTTTGCCTTTGTAGGGCAGATCTGATCTCTCCCCCCATACTAAGTCAATTGCAGAGTGACTAGACTTTTTAGAGTCTCCCCAACATCCTGTAACAGCTATCTCTGATGTGACTGCATGCTGTACTGTGCTCCCCAGAGAGCGGAGTCACTTCCACTCGCCCACCACATTAGATCCATTTACAGGAGCAGTGCCAAGCCATGGAATGAAGAGATGGAGCCTGCAGATGACAGACTGTGCCAAGTTTAATGTGGAGGACCTGTTCACACAGCTACAGTACAGGGAAGGTCAGGGCTGCCTGAAAAGTGATTTTCCACACTGATATTGTGTGATGGGGGGGTGGGTCTCGATACTCCATCTCAAGCAGGGCTAAATCAGTGTCAGTACCTCTATCGTGTGAATCCAGGTACAGCAAGAGAGCCCTTGTACTCTCCAAGATGAATTTCAGGGGCTTGAAAATGCTTGACTAGAGTGGACGACAGGACGCTGCTGTTGAGGGACCGGTCCAACTCCTCGTCTCTCCAAGACACTTGAGGACTTTGCAGAAGTTTGTCCATCTCTGATGTTCCTGGGACTTTTGTTGTCTTTGGTCGAGACCAGGGCTGCCCATGAGGAGGGATAAACATAAAAGAATTCCGGCAGTCAGTAGAAAAACATTTTTTTGGGTAATTGGTTGTTTTCAGGGGCCCAGCTATCTCTCTGGGCAGGACGGCTAGGGACATTAATCACTGGAGATGGGGATGAGGGTCTGTTTATCATGCATATGTTCATACTCCTCTATCCAGGTGAATAAGTTCACAGAACACAGACTTTGCTACCTGTTTTCTGTACTTGTGAAAAGTGTATGCTTAAGTCTGTGATTAATGTTTAAATTATAAATGCCGTTGCATTTCCCTATATTAGTGTTAGTATATATTCCGTAAGTGATTAAGCATCTTAATACTCCACTTCCTGCCAGTATAAATCTTTCATCTAACTACACAACATATTTGCTAAAGACAAGCCTTCACGATGCCTGTTTACATTAGTGTCAATAGCAGGAGAAGTGCTGCACTATAGAGCAAAGGGATGGTGTCTCAGCATAATCACGCAAGGCAAAGTAAGACAAGGCAAGTTTATTTGTTTATTATTATTATTATTATTATTTTTTTTTAAATGTATTAGTAATTTATTAGTAATGAACAATATGTAAAAACATAAAAGAGAAAATAGGTGTAAACACTTAAGAGGACAAAAGTAAGATAAGTATAAGGTAGCAGCTGTGGAGGACCTAACCCTGATACTGCAGTGGGCAGAGGGATTGACATAATGTGGCTATGCTCCATCACTTGGTCCATGAAACCCAAGAGAGGGCTAAATCTGCCAGTGCTAGACCTCCATTGTGGAGAGCAGCGAATCACCTGGTGGCGATTAAGAGGCCGAGCATGATGAGCCTGGTGGAGTGTAAAAGATCGTTCATGTGGAGCCACTTCCTGGAACCATGGTCGCGCATAAGGGGGCGGCGGGGGGGGCGGGGCGGAGGGCACTCATACCCCTTTATGCAGTGTAGAGACACGCTCTGCAACATTGAGGTCTATGGAAGACCTTAGAATTTTCACAAAAGCCAATGTGTCATGCCCTCCGAAACCCTCTGCCCATTCAAGGAAAATGTTGTGATAGCATGACTCCACTTCTGATTTTCTCCACAAGGAGAAAATCAACTTTATATCAGGTGTTTAGTTTTGGTGTCTGGTACTAGGTAGGCTACTTCAGCTAAGCATGTCAACAAGATGCCTATGCAGCCTGGAACTGATCCCCACGTTGCTCCCATAGACATGAACTACCATGAAGTATCTTGCTCTGCCTATTTACCATCTTTGTTGTAGTGTTTCCCCTGTGTGTCTACCTATATTGTGTGTATTATGGGATTCTGTAGGGTTTTCCTACCTTGTGTAGATTTCCAGTTGTCTTCCATTAAAATAAGTAAGCAGTATACTTGGCCTCCTTCACTGTTACAACATTATTAATTTTTCTTTAGGCTTTGCCATGTTGCTGTTGTCTAAGCTGTTATTTATCCTTTCATTTCTATCCAGAGGTGGACATCCTAGGTTCAGAAAGGGAAAGTCCTGCCATGTATTTGTTCAAACCAAATCACTGAACCAGCTGATCCTAATCGTCACAACTCTTTAGCCAGGTAGATAAGCAAAGTAGTAAAACCATCTGTTGAAAAAAATACAGGTAAAAGAAATACACAGCAGGACCTTCTCAGCCAGTTTTTCTATTTCTGTCTTTAAGACGAGACACGGCAGGTGAAAACATCGATTTTTCATGTCCTGGTCAAAATTGAGATTTTGGGCTAATTTGCATCCTTAACATGTAATCTTTCACACTGCTACAAAGAAAATGTCAAAATTACACTTTTAGATGTTTATTTTATTACACTTTTTCAACTTGCGCCCTAACTGCCTTTGGAGGTGGAAACAAAAGTATTAGAAAGTAAAAATGCTATGATATTGGATAAACCTGTGCACTTAGAATAGGTGATTCCATCAATTGACCCATCTACCTGTCTAAAGAGTTGTTCATATTTGGAACCAGTACATTTAGTAACTAGATGGTAAAAAAAACACATGGCAGGTGCTTTTCTTCTCTGAAGCTACAGTAAGACTTCTTGACTTCTGCTGTTGAATACTGATTTCAGCCCTTTTTTGCGTGGATTTATCTGTCTGCATTATTGGCATCTTCTTGAAATAAAAACTCTCATCACTGCTGGTCGTGAGGCTGAACTTTACCTGAACCCTGGTGAGGAGATTGCTTAGTGACTTAGTGGATTTTCCTCTGAATAAATCTGTCGCATCGAACCTGACTGTAGCTGTAGTCTGCCATTGGACGCTTGCCTGCCTCATGATGTACATGTTCAAAACCCATTTAGTCTGAGATGTCTGCGTAAGTACCACTGCAGTGAGAAACAAAATTGATCTGTCAATATGTCAGTGCGAGACTCACTGCCACTATCTCCTTGTAGAACTTCACTGATGCTCATACCACAATGCCACCCTCATTAAACGCTATATCTTCAAAGTGGTAATTTCAGCCCATTTACAAAATGTCACTAAAGTGGTTATGAATAGACTTAGCATTGATTGACTGTTGGCCATCCTCAAAACGAATGGCGGGGGAAAATTTACTCAAATACCATTAAATATCATTGAATCGATGTCCATTTAACGGTTATTTGAAATGATGGTGTTTACAGATGCTAATGCTATAGACAGCAAGATGTGACCTTCAAAGAGAAGTCTGGCTACAAGAAAAGTTTACTTACAGATGGGTTTCAGGTATAGGTATTTTTTACCAGCTTGGGGGGTCGGTGTCCGTTTATGCACTGGTCCTAATGAACACCCTTAGTTGAAATGTTAAAGCATTTGTGAATGCAAGAGATGATGTGCACCTATATTTTTTTTGTAGCATCAGAGGTGTCCAACCTGGCTTCAGAGAGTAGAAACTCTGCCACATATTTGATCCAACCTTTTTTTGAAGCAGTTTTGATCCTAATGGGCACAAATAATCAGTCAGATATATCAGCTAATTAGTGAAATCACCTGTGTAAAATGCACAAGCAGGAAGGAATGCACAAGCAGAGGTCATACTTTCTAAAGACACGACTGACACCTCTGTTGATCATTTATGAACTTGTTTCAGAACTAAAAACGAACAGTGATTTCGGTGATGATGTATAAAATGTGAGGGGTCAGCCAAGCTTATAATCATATTCTTGATTCTTGATGAAGTGGCTTTAATGTCACAATAAACATATTGAGGTGTCTTTCCTTTTCTGTGTCAGCCCCATTATTGTCAATGGAGCAGTGTGCATTTATGAGACACTTGGAAATAATTGGAAATGGAGGCACGACATCAACTGCAGACGATGGAACAGGCTGATAAGAGAACCGGTAAGGCTGATAAATGAATGACAATTTGTGATATTATCACCCATTTGTGGTGTGTGTATGTGTGTGTGTGTGTGTGTAAGTGTGTAATTCCTTTTGCATTGACTAAAAATATTAACATCGTCATAGCAATACATGTTATGGCGGAACGCCAGCAAAATGGCAACAAGCAGCATGACAATAGAAAAATCTGTCCTTACTCTTCCCTGTGGATGCTGAATAGTGCAAGCCAGTATTGCATTCAGTTGTTCCATCTTTTTGAACACCTGACCATTAGCCACAGTGGTTAGTTTCACTGATAACATACAAGGCAGTGGAGCAGTGCATTTTTACAATATAATGTGTGTGTGTGTGTGTGTGTATGCATGTGTGTAAGAGGATGTGTGTGATGTAGATTCCAATGTGAATGTGATTTTACAGTCAGTTGTTAAGAGTTAGGCAGACTGACCTTTGTGGTTTTGTGTGCTCATTATTGGTTTTTATATAAAAAAATATATTATAATAATTTCAACAATTGACAATTTTAGTAAACTTTAACAGAAGGTCCTCAATAAGGGGGTCCTCATATTTACAGCAGAGGATGTCCACTATTATAACCCTACTGTCTAAAAGAGCGACAGCGAGAGAGAGGAGAGAGACAGAAAGAGAGACAAATAGACAAAGAGACAGAGAGACAGAGACAGAGACGGTCGGTGTTAGTGATACTGTCTGTGGCTTACTTAAAACACATTTTTCCCATTGTGTGACTGACAGACATACTTGACTTTGACCCAAATTTGCCATTGTGTGACTTACTGAAGTACATTAACACACAAAGTTTTCATTTTGTTTTTCCCGAACCTCATATGACACAAATTTGGATACTGCAGTCACTCCTATTGCTCATGAAATCCATTTTGTTTTGTTGTTATTTCTTTTTATGAATGTTACCTTTGTTCACCTGACTGCTTTCTTTGTCGTTCTCCATTCTCCAGCAGCCATGAAGCATAAAAACCGTAGAGTCAATTCAAAAAGAGCAAATCTGTGATGGTTCACAAAACGTGCCATTTAGTTTCCAGCCGGCAATCCATTGCACCTATCCAATTGTTCAAAACCAATTCTTTACTTCACCAACACACTCGAACAACAAACACACACACGATGCACACACACAGACATACACACACACACACAACCACACACACTCAAGTTTTGTTGGTTGAAGGATTTCGAGAATGAACTTGACTGTGTGTGTGTGTGTAATAGTAGTACGGTGATGGAGAAAGAGAGACACCAAGCACGAGTAAAATGGACTGCAAAAAGAGTATATTTTTCTGGTAATCCTCAACTGAAACCCTATAATCCCCTCCAGGTGAGGGGAGAAGTCACAGGTAGCTTGTCAAGGCGCTATGGAAACAGGTGGACAGGAAATCAATAGCCTATTACCACATCACAACTGCAACAAATCACCAGCGCATCCACACCCTACACACACACACACACACACACACACACACACATACACACACATACACATACACACATACACATACACACACATACACATACAAACACACGTGCAAACACACACATACAAACACACATGTCAAAACACACACGTACACACTCATGCCCGCACACAAACACACACACACAAACATGTATATCAAACACACACACACACACACACACATATATGCATACACATGCCGCCCCCCCCCAACATACACACACACACACACACACACACACACACACTAACACACACACAGATCCACAAAGATCCACAAAGTGCACATTCTCTCCACCTTGCGTTGCTCTGTACTTTACAGTAAAATCTGTCATTATATCCCAAAGATAGCATCCCATTATTCCCATTACGATGTCTTCCATTTAAATGGGCCTCTCTCCAATGTCTTACTGTGTGACACGACAGGAAGGTAGCTCAGTATGACTCAGTAAGACAGTCTGTCACCCCCCCACCCCACACACACACACACACACACACCCCACACACACACTCCCACCCCTCCTTGAGTTTGCCTCTTTAGTCGTGAAGCTCCAGTGTTCAGCCACGTCTACCTGGTTTAGTGCTAATGCACATAAGTGTTCGTTGGCGGCACGGATTATTGTGCTAAGTCTCATTTCAATTTAACGCCCCATTACGGTCCGGTCATCTCACAGACGGACTTAAGGTGACCGCAAACGAAACGGGGAACTTTTTAAATGCAATGTAGCTAGGCATAGGCTCCTCCCGGGGGTGGGCGGGGGGGGGGCAGATAAGGACAATGCAACACAGGGGCCCACAGAGGACTATGATATGGTTGGGGTGGGGGCCCGCAATTATTTTCTTTCAGTGGGCACACAATTTCTAGTGCCAGCCCTGTTGCTGGGCAACGTATGTTTTATGGAAAACCTTAACCTAACCCTAACCTCACTGCAAAGTGACATGCAGTCAAAATTTTTTAGACAGGCTTCCTCATTCAATAGTTTTTCTAAACTTTTGTATTTTCTACATTGTAAATGAATACTGACGATCTCCAACTGTGTGCTCAATGGACTGTGTGTGAGAAGGGAGCAGCTGCAGAATGTGTTCCTTCATGTTTTCAGTATTCATCTACAATGTAGAAAAGAGGAAAAAGTATAGAAAAACTACTGACTGAGAAGGCATGTCCAAACTTCAACTGTCAAAAACTGTCAAAAAATCATCAGGCTGCAACTTCTCTCGACTGACTGACTGTGTTAGAACATTAGGAGTCGAGTTGTTGCTCGGCAACATTGCCAGAAAAAATGTCCCAATAATGTATTGTCACCTTTTAAGGCTCGCTCACTATAACAGATTTTGGAGTCCATCTTCCTCATGCTTGGTCTCTCTGTTCCTTCATCGCTGTTTCGCTATTTCACACACACACACACACACACACACACACACACACACACACACACACACATATATATATTTATATACACACATTTTCACACAAACACACACACACACACACACACACACACACACACACACGCACACACACACACACACACACACACACACACACACACAATGTGCCTCCTCTCTCTCTCCTCTGCCCTTCTCCGTGAATGTATGAACGAGTGGCTTACATGCAATATGCATACATACATACAATATGTTGAATTACACATACGTATATATAATACATTTCTGACATTTGATAACATTTGAGCACTACAGTTCCATTCTGTGACATACCATAAAACCCACAGAACTAGAAGTGAAAGGTGACAGCAGACAGACACTTTGAACTCTGTTTGTTTAGACTCCTCATGCCTCTGCTCTCTTTGCCCTTCTCTGTGAATGCCTGAGTGGCTGGCTCATCCGCGTCACATGTGCTCACATTTGAGTTGAGTTGTGCTGGATAAAAGAATTAATGATAAACAGTGGGTTTCCAAAAGCAATGGGTCAATGGGCCATTTGACACCTTATCTGAGGTTTATCAACAACACAGAGAGGCACTGTAAATTCCTCTGCTCTACTGACTGAATCACCAGACCCATCAGAAGCTTACATGGGCAAAGGCATGTGAAGGAGAACATGATGAAGGCGAACCCTTCTCTCCAATCCCAGCGCATGACATGATGATGTTTGCACGTTCCAGCCTCCATGTTGACACAGCGTAACAGAAGGTATAGCTCAAGGGGAAGCTGTCACCTTCATATATTTTTGCATGATATTTACTCACCATTTCGCTCTCTCTCTCTCTCTCTCTCTTTCTCTCTTTCTTTCTTTATCTATCTATCTATCTATCTATCTATCTATCTATCTATCTATCTATCTATCTATCTCCCTTTCTCTCTCTTTCTCTCTCTTTTTTTGTCTCTCTGTCTTTCTTTATGTCTTGTTTTTTATTCACAGGCTAAGAAAGAAAAGACATTTCCTACAACACTGTAGCCAGTTGGTCATGCTAAAGAAACATCTTTGACTATGAAAGTGATACAAGGATACAAGTATGGTTTTATTGCCACATGCATAGACATACTGGGTGGAGTAGGAAATTGGTGATTGATTGTCAAAAACTATGCAGAAAAGAAAAAGAGAGAGAAAAGGAGAGAGAGGGGGTACAGAGTGAATGAATAAGAGAGAGAGAGAGAGTTTGTGTCTGTGTATATGTGAGAGAAAGACTAAAGTCACAGCTACAGGTGGATCTTCATCGTGAAACTTGTTTCTCTCCATTGGTGCACCAATATAAAATAAAACCTTGTCCTCATCCTGATTTCCTAACCACCATGCTGACTGAATCTCCAGAATCATTTGTGGTACAAAAATTACCATCTCGAGAAAAAAAAAAAAGACAGAGAGAGAGAAAGAGAGAGAGAGAGAGAGAGAGAGAGTGAGAGAGTATCTTGTGTGTTCTCTGCCTTAATCTTTTTTCCTATGTGCTGCATTAAAGTTCCCCCCATAATTACATCAGGACTAATCCCTCTTGACTGACTGCCTGAGGCCATTACCTGTACAGCATTTCACAGCATTAAATAGACCCATAGCCTGGCCAGAGTTGCTCAAAAGCAGCCATTTCATGTCGTATTCATCACCTAAGGGTAATCAGCATCTTTTATCCAGACATCGGAGGCAGTGAAGGAGTCTAAAAAAATGGAGAAGACATGGACTCTCGGGTTGGTGTTCATCTAGCTGCTTCTTTGATTTTAAAAAGATGCTCCTGCTTTTCATCCTAATCTGTATGTAATTATGGCAAAGCAAAAATCTGCACACCCACATCTAAAAATTTCGCTGCTGGACAATGGAAAATGAGTGGAGAAAGTCTCTAACCAGTGATTTGCTCCCAAAATTCTTTTTTTAACAGTGATGTTTCAGGCATTGAGCCCTTCATGAGATGTCATGATGTTGAGTGGACCTGCACGCTGAACGTTAGAAGGTGGAGTGGTGGTGGATGGCTATGGGAAGCCTTTAGTTGCTCTAGAGCATCCCATTTACTACAACTAGTGATTGCTTACTGTGGCCCCTTTTGGCAGGCAGGCTACAAGTGCTAATAGGTTGGAATGGCCAAGCGTAGTAAAAGGTTTTGATGGCGCAACATGGCTGTGCAGTTCTTTCCATGTGTGGAGGGTTTTTTAGACTGGAGAGGAGAGGAAATGCGAAATGTGCAGGGCCAACTCTTATCGCGGATAGCCATTCACAATTACTGGATCAGACACGGCATGCTGTAGCGTTTGGGGGCAGTCATGGGCTAGCAGTTAAGGAGTTGGCCTTGCAGCCAATGGTTTACAAGTACAATTCAAGTCAAGTAGTTGCATGCACATCCCACCTCACCGAGGCCAGGTGCTGGACAAACTGTGTCAGTGAAGAAGAGAGTAGACGTCCGCACACTGGAAACTCCACCGTGATACATTTTTTTATTATTTCAAACACACAACGTTTCGACCCACACGGGTCTTCTTCAGGCCTGAAGAAGACCCGTGTGGGTCGAAACGTTGCGTGTTTGAAATAATAAAATTTTTTATCACGGTGGAGTTTCCAGTGTGCGGACGTCTACTCTCTTCTTTACAAGTACAATTCCCCACACCAACAGGTGGGTAGGGGGAGTGAATGACCAGTGCTCTGCTCCATCCTCCCCACACACTGACTGCTCTACAGGCACTGTTGTCATGGCTGCGCCCTGCCTGCTGAGATCTGTGATGGGTTAGATGCAGAGGTTACATTTCGCTGTCGTCACAGTGACAAATGAGAGTCACTTTCACTTAATCCAACCTATGCAAATCTATGCAATCTCTATGGGCCCCCTTGCCCTCTATATTTGTCATGCAGATGCTACTTTGCTTAAAACCTGGGTATTAAGTCCCTACTTTTCTCCCTACTTTTGCACCCCTGGTCTGTGTGTCTGTGTCTGTGTTTTGTGTGTGTGTGTGTGTGTGTGTGTTTGTGTGTGTCCTTGTGTATTATTTTCCCACCCACGTCAACACCCCTGCCTCGTGGTATTTGTAGATTAAAAAAAAAGAAAAACTGTGTGTTGCGTGCACTGATTGAAAACAAATGAAGTCATAATCAAACCCAACAGCTGGCCTTTGCGGGGTTCGCTGCCTTTCCCATCAGTATCCCTTTAATACATCACTTAGCTCGGGGTGAAATCGATCTCCCGTCCGTAAGGGGGTCCCTCCTGTCTGTCTTTTTCAGCAGGATTGTCGTTACGAGATGAATGCCAGTGCGGCAGATGCCAGCACGTCTGGAGATGAGTGACAGGGCAAAGGGCCTATGACCTGGCTGCTCCCAATAATAAATGGTCGCGATTGGCTTGATTCAGTGGCTGCATTCTAATTACTGGTGGTTTTTTTTTACAGGTGGTCTGTTGGGCAGTAGAGCTTTATAAAAGAAGCAGGCGCCTTCACCCTCATTAAAAAGGCCCTAAATGAAAATGAAATTGAAGATGAGAAGCAAAAAAAATTAATAATAGAACTAGAGACATTTATTTGTGTTAATGGTCAATTCTCAGGCTGCAGATGTGGTCTGTTTAACAAGTATTTAAATCACTGCATCTCCTGAATAGTTTTTTCCCCTTTTTGTCTGTCACAGCCTAGATGCTGCATATCAATTTTTCTTGGCAGCATTAGCGAAACAGAAAATAAAAAAAATATAAAGAATAGTTAGAAATGTCAGTTAGCAACTAGTTTCCTCTGCCAGTGTGGTTTATTTCACTAGAGAATCCCCTTGCTAGGCGTAGATTTTCTATGAAAAAAAAAAAAAAAAACCACCTGACAGCCTCGGGCTGGCTTCCTGCCATGGTCTTAATATGTCAAATGTAAAGCCCACAGTAAGCCCCGGAGCTTTCTAAAGTCCCTTCCAGAGAGCAGATCTCATTACCCAGGGTTCTGCTTCATACTGACATGCATTCTGGTACCGATCCACTACAACCCGCCCCTATCAAATGCACTGTTATGTTAAGGGAGGTATTAGATGGGTAAAGTGGTTTATGCATACTTCATACTTCACAGTGCTTGTGACAGTACCAGTGTTGAAAGACAAACTGGTGGAATGAAAGTAAGCGAAAAACAACAAAGATTTTAGATTTAATTTTACTAGTTTGACAAGGCAGAAACAAGCATAAAAACATAATGTTTTACTACTGAATCTGAACTTGGCCAAACAGACATAAAATAACCTGTATATGAACATATTACTAGCAATTCAACTTTAGATCAATAGGCCAGTTAAAGATAGTTTAGTAAAAAGACGTTTATTATAGAAACTCCTCACTCACATCAGCCCTTAAAACCCTTAAAGCATCAGTTAGATGAAATCTGTTACATAAATTCTCAACCGCTTGACACGTATAGTATGTGACACTAGTGCAAGGAGTGATGAGGGTCCTATGAGCCATATGAGTGTCCTCAATATTTCGCATGAGGGACTAAGTCAGTCAGCCACTCTGATCTGTCTGTCAAATTCCAGCAGACTTCACCCACTTTTTGCAAAATGGAGCACATTTTACTTACTGTCTCTGACATTCCACATGCCAAGCATGAGAAATAGGCTAGTAGAGATAGACAGCTGCTGTACAATTATACTTTGAATGCTGGTTCTCTCCATTTTATCCAGTAATATAGAAATGTATGTTAAATAACATTAGTTTTAATTTTTTTTACAAATGATTTTTAAAGATTTTCCTGATTGCATAGTTGTAACTATAAAGTGCCCATATGCTGTGTATGAGTATCTGTGTAAAGATTAATGTATCATTTGCTGTGGCTGGCTGGGAAGTGCATGTAGTAGGGCACAATATGGGCACCACCCACCACTGACAATGGGTCCTCCCACTGACATGAATTACCCAATACTTTAAAAGCATTTACAACATTACAGGTGTCTTATAATGCATTTGTGAGTAATCCACATATGTTATTTAACATACTCCAAAGTCTTAAAATATAAGTTATCCATATGTTAACACCTTGTAAATAATTTGTAAAGACATTAAAAGCATTACCAGGTCAAATAGTAGTATGCCCCCTGTGCCTTCCCACAAAGCTAAAATGTCTAAAAATCCAATGTTATTTCACAGTTGGAACAAGTAGGAATAATTTCACATTTTCAGACACCTGCTGTGTCCGACGGGGTGCAGTGACCAAAAGGTTGAGGTGTTTTTCCTTCCATCCTCCGTCCTCTGTGTGATCTGGTAGTCATTTTGCCCCGAAGCTTACATGACCTTTCGATGGGCGCCTTTTTTCCAGGTCCGCTCATGTATGAACCAGTGCGTCTGTGAGTCGCAGACGCTTACACGGTGACATTTCCCATAATCGGCCCAGTATGGTGAAGGTTACTGTGGGGTTGGCGAAGCCAGTACTTGTGCAGTTAAATTAGACTAAAGTGAAACATTACAGCAGTAGTGGCGGTAATTATAATTACTGTATGTCGAGCATATTAATCAGACGATTCCAGACCGGACCCTCATTTCATACCTCGTTAATGTTGATAAGGCAGGAACAGTCGAAGTGTGCTTAATGGCTTAATATCAACTGTGAGCCATTACACTTTGTGGATAAAAGAAATTAAAGAAATTAAATAAAATAAAAAGGTTACTGTTTTATAATGGTTCTTCCTGATAGTGTTATGTTCATGTTCAACAGACAATGAAGTCAAAAGCATAAGGTAAAAATGCAGTATGTGTAGGTGTGAATGTGTGCGTGTGTGTGTGTGTGTGTGTGTGTGTATGTGTATGTGTGTTTGTGGGGGATGTACTGTATGTAGTGGCGAGCTTATGGTCGAATGCATTCAACCACCATTGAGTTACCTGACCGGACTGTCAACAGTCTGCTGCAGTATATGTCATTATAGCACATTATTGGAAACTCAAGTCCCGTGAGGAAAGCAGATATCAGATAGAGAGTAGCAGTGCATTAAGATGTACGTGATCCCTCTCTCTCTCTATTTCTATCTCTCTCTCCTTCTCTCTCTCTCTCTCTCTCTCTCTCTCTCTCTCTCTCTCTCTCTCACACACACATACACACACACACACACACACACACACACACACACACACACACACACACCAAATTAGGTTTTATTGGCAAGTAAAGAAATACAGGCAAATAAAATAGGGGTTATTACAAGCAACCCCAAATAGCCCATCTTTATGGGAAATGGTATCATGTAATCGCTCACACCGTGCTCTTATTATACTCACTGTTATGGGTAGTATGAGATACAGTTCAAGACCCACCAGAGCATTTATGTCTGTGTTTTTTTTAATGAGTATTTGGTCTATTTATTTCAATGTGTCGAAAGTAGTTACATCTTTTAGATTTATTACCGTTGATAGTGCGCAGTGAGAGCAGCCCATCTTTCGGTTTTCTTAAGTAAGGAAGAAAGTAAAACAGACATCCATGTTTGTGTTTGTGAGTATGTATGTGAGCGTGTGTATATATGGGGGAGTCATCTACAGGTATACGATCACCTCAGGATGAAAACATTGCATCTGGGACTGAAGTTTTAAAACAAAACAGGAAGCAGACCTTTCAGTCGTTTGGCTGTTTTTAATGCTCATTTCTACCTGCAAAAGAAAAGAGTTGGGTGGATCAGTTGATCAGTGTCCTTGGTCTCATCGACCCAAAAATCTCTTGAGAAAAAAAAATATTGACAAAAACCTGCCTAACACCAACAGAAGTAACTAACTGGCAGGTTCAGCATACCGTGATAGTGTCTTTCAACACAAAGTCTGGTCCACACAGATGAGACTGGTTGGAGATATTGCAGACAGGAAGGCAGTTAAGACCTACTGAAGCAGACAGTGTGGTGCCTGTTGCGGTGGGTCCACTAGCAGTCAGTGGGTGTGAAATGGAACACATCCATTAGCGCCTCTGGCACCTGGTGTAGGGTTTGTCCTCCCATAAGGTATGGACTGCTCCAGGGGTGTGAGGCGCAACCGACTCGACTCTGACAGGATTGAAAAATTAGAGGAAGGACCCCTTTACCCCCAAATGTCTCAGCAGAGGACCAAAAGGGCAGAATATCATAACAGAGTTTGAGATGAAGGATTAAGAGTGATCACATTTTTGTTTGAAAAAAAAAAAAAAAATCAACTCCAGTTGGAATAACCCACGAAATTATTATTAGTCGGAATAGCTCTGACTTGTGTGTTTTAAGTGCAGTCTTAGGTGATGTGTACTTGTAACCATTTCACCTTCTGCTGTGAATGCCTTTTGGACAAAAGCTAAAAAGTTAGTTTCTGAGGTTAATGAAACACTGTGGGGGTCCCTTGATTGCGGATTCTATCCACTCTGCCACCCCCATCAAGCTTCTCTCTCTATCTCCGTCTGTCTGTCTGTCTCTCTCGTTCTCTCTTTGTCTGTCTCTCTGTGTTTCGTCCTATAGCTTGTTTAAGGTTAAACTTTCAATATTTCTTTGGTTTAATCAGTGTCGGGTGCTTAACCATTGCTCAACCATTCCATTTAATTCTGTCATTATCCTTTGTTATGGTTGTTAATTCCAGCTTTACTGCCTGACATTCCATTTATTTTATTTCACTTCCGTAATAGTTAAATGTTGCAGGGTAGATGGATGGTACATAGAACAATGTATTTTAAATAGAGATAAATGGAACTCAGTTGATGGGTAAAGAATATACAGATGATATTGTAATAGTTACAACTGTAATTCACATTCATCTTCCCATATACAATAATCTTAACGTGATCACGTCTAGCTGCTGAATAGAAGCTCTGCGATGCAGTTAGATGAGATAATCTTCGCTTTGCTCCCCACCTACGAGAAAGTCATGCCCCAAAGGACGTTTTCAACCCCTAAGGGGACCTGGTCTTCTCCCCACAGTTTGCTGTGAAGTACTGGCAAACAACACTCTTAAAAAGCCCTCATCTCATCCAGGTGCATTCATTACTGACCCTCCCCATCCCTGATACACACCTACGTCCAGTTAACTTATAATGAGGCATGTAGGCAGCCATCTAAGGTCAACGCTTGAGGCCTGGCCTAAGAGAAAACCCAAGCCCTAAAAACTGTGCTTCCTTTCTGTCCCAGTCTAGTCAGCCTGTGATACAGAGAACACACACTTATCCCACCTATCCCTTCCCAACATGTACATGACATATACGCAACCATAAACACCAACACAATAACAACCAATAGCCCTTCTCACCGGCAGGTGCCTTCATGTATGGCCGAGAGCACAAAACTCCTTCCATAGTGTACCTTTTTCCACTGCAGTGTGCGGTATCTGCGTTCAGAAAGAAAGTAGTGTGAGATATTGGTGAAGGGGCTGGCTGGGGTGCACTTGAATAAATGAGTTGTTTTTTTTTTTTAGAGAGTCTCAGCTTTTGGTTTGTGCACTCAGGTACTTAAGTGATAAAACCTCTGTATTAGGTGTGACTGTGCACTATTATCACATGCAAGAAGTGTGAATTCATAGGATTCTACAAAGCCACAAAGTTCTGTGTTTATGGCACAGAGGAAAAATTGGTAAATGAACTTGTGAAGATGAAGATGTGAAAAAATGTTGTCGTAAATTTGTTGAACATTCCAGCTGGCTTATTAGCATTTTCATTGGTTTTCGACTTGCTGAAAGAAATAACTTTTGGCATATCAGCCTCTCAAAACATAGCCACAGAACATCGTTTTAGCAGATGTACAGACTTCAGACCTCAGATACTTATTTTTACTTAGCGTTTTCACTGCATGCTTTCATATGCAAAAAAAAAAAAACTTTTGGCATGTCAGTCCCTGAAAATGTATTCACAGAACATCCTTTTTGGCAGATGAACAGACTTCAGACCTCAGATGCTTATTTTTACTTAGTGTTTTACTGCATGCTTCCATATGCCAAAATGTTTAGCAGTGACTTTGTCGTGTGGGTCTAGCTCTCCCGTACCGGTTAGTCCTCCCTTCTCACAACACAACTGACAGACGTAGATATATACAGTTTATTACAAACACGTGGCCAAGGTAGCAGACAGCAGCACAGTACACTTTCCTGTACCCCCTCTAGAGTCCAACAGATTTAAAACGTTTTTAGGTTACAACCAGTGTCAAGAATCCACACAGGATATTCACACAAGTGGCAAAGAGCAATACATCACTCAAAGGCAAGACAAACAATACATGATGTCATAGGAGCATAACCACCCAACACAGCACACATCAGAAAACGTCACACACAGTAGTCCTCAGTCCAGGCTCAGTCCTGTGTAGCCAGTGCTGCCACCCCGCCAGTCCTGGGGCCACGTGGAAAAGAAGGAAAAGTTCGTCCTGGTCGGCTCCCCGTCTGCCGACCAGGAAGTCACAAAGAAGGTCCGCAATCCGGTGTCCGCCTGCTGGGGGTCGTTGGGGCCCTACCACCCAGCCTGGAGACCAAGGGAAAAGCAAACCCTTAAAAACAGTTGACACTCAGCCAACTTAGCCGATTAGCACAAAAACATAACAACTTCCCTCTTTGCTGCAACTTGGGAGCGTGGTCTCAATAGATGCGTCGTCACAATGTTGTAACACGATGTTCTCCCCTGGCACCCGCTGCAGTCAGGCTCCTGGGCTCCACATGCGCTCCCGGTCTTCTCTCTCCACACTAGTTGCATGCAGGCTTAAATACAACCAGTCCCTCCTCTCGATTGGCCCTAGACTTGGAACCTAGAGCCAATCAGGACTCAGATGCTCCCATACAGCCCCACCTAGATCCAAGGCCAGTCATTGGCTACAGCCACAGAACAGAGAGCCAATCACCTGTGTCCCACTGTCCCAACCTGGCACTCTTGCCATTGGCTCAACAAATAATGTCCACAGCCAATCATTTCACAGATGTCATGTCAGTTCATCATTATACAGAAACAGTGCAACAATCATTAATCAACATCACATCCTTGTTCACCCAGCCCTGACACTTCCCCCCCATTAAAAACCAAGTCGTCCCGACCATGGCCTCACCCCTCATAGCGAGCAGGAGGGAGCCCAAAATTACTTCTCTGGGACCTACGAAGTTGGAAGGCTTCGTCCCCACCCACATTTAGATTCAGTGGATGTGGGCCCTCCCCCTCCAATCTCGGAGGGGGCGCACCCACCTCCACATCATTCTGAGCCATAATGGGCTGACCTGGGTGCCTTTGGTCCCGTATGGCCAACGGCCAAAATCTTACATTACCCTTGCTTTGGACAGAAGGGGGGGTTGCCATGGCAGCTGGCTGTTCCTCCACAATCTCATCCGCCCAAGTAGTCCATCCCCCTGGGCAGGGACGCAGATGATCCCGATGAATAGTCCTGGTGTTCCCTTCCTTCCCCTCTGGTTGGATGACGTATACCGGCTGGCCCGGTCGCACCTGTTTGATGACAACAAAGAGTTCAGGGAGCCAGTAGGGACCGAGCTTACCTCTTGCTCGTCGGCGAAAGTTCCGACAAAGTACCCGTTCTCCAGGGAGCAGAGGCAATGCACGAGCTTGTTTGCTGTAGCGCCGTCGATCCCAATCTTGACGTTGCCGACTTTGAGTACGGACTTGGCTATACGCTGCAACAAGATTCTGGTAATGCTTCTGCACCCATGAGTCAGTTGTACATCTCTCCTGAGGACAGGACAGACCAAGAGCCACATCCACAGGCAGTCTTGCATGTCTACCAAACACCACATAGAAAGGTGCCAGGCCAGTACTACTATGTGGAGTGTTGTTATAAGCTTGTAATAAAGCTGGCAACCGGTCCGCCCACCGTTCTTGTCCTTCCTGATCTAAGGTGTTGAGTAGAGTAAGGAGCGTCTGATTAAACCGCTCGCAAGCGCCATTTCCTTGAGGGTGGTATGGCGTTGTCCGGCTCTTTTTACACCCGTACAACTGACACAGCTGCTGGAAAAGTTGTGACTCAAATGCCCCACCCTGATCTGTCAGGATTCGTTCAGGACACCCAAACTGTTGTATCACATGGACCCACAGGGCCTTTGCTGTCGTCTGTGCAGACTGGTCTCGGGTTGGCACTGCTACTGCATATCTAGAGAACAAATCTGTTACAACCAGTATACAGGGATGAGAGTCTGCAACCCGCCCCAAGGACAAATAGTCCAATGCCAGAATTTCAAAGGGGTACTGACTCACCACTGGATGCAAGGGTGCCCTCACCTCCGACCCAGCTCTTCCCAGCACACACTGATGGCATTCTGCTGCCCAATCTCGTAGATCCCTCGCCATGCCAATCCAAAAGGCCCGGAGGCGGATGGCTTCCAACTGCCGCTGTCCTCGTGCATGGCCCAACGTGTGGTGGAGCATTTCCCACACTCGCCGTCGCTCACTACTGGGCACCACCACTGCCTCCACTGTCTGTTGACGACCCAGTGTCCTCCTAACCAGCACCCCATTGACAAGGGCCAGCCTTTCCCATTCCCGGAGAAGCTGACGACCCTCTGGTGTTAAGGCCTGCCGGTCCAACTCGCTGCAACGGCTGCCCGACTCCTTCCATCTCCGAAGGAGAGACAGATCCTGCTCCTTTTCTTGGGACATCCGCCAGTCCATCTCCCTTTCAGCAAAGTCCTGCAACTCAGGGACTGCAGTCGAAGATTCTGCCACCACACCAACTTGTCCAACTTCTGGCAGGCGAGACAGGGCATCGGCATTTTGGTTGCTAACCCCTGGCCTGTAGGAGATAACAAAGTCAAAGTTAGCTAGCTGGGCCGCCCACCTCTGCTCTGTGGCACCCAGCTTTGCAGATTGCAAGTGGACCAATGGCCTATTGTCGGTCACCACCTTACATTGAGCTCCCCAAAGATAGTCTTTGAATTTCTCAGTGATTGCCCACTTCAATGCCAACAGCTCAAGCTTAAATGAACTATAATTCTGATCATTTCTTTCCGCTGGATGAAGACTTCGACTGGCGTAGGCAATCACTCTCTCTTTGCCCTCTTGAACTTGAGCCAACACTGCCCCCAACCCATGGAAACTGGCATCAGTGTAGAGTATAAAGGGCAGAGTAAAATCCGCAAAGGCCAGTATGGGAGCCTGGAGCAGCGCTTGCTTCAATTGTTCAAAAGCATCCTGACAGTCTTCCGTCCACTGGATCTGGGCCGCCTTTGAGCTTGTAGTACCTTGGAGGAGCTTATGCAGTGGCGCTGCAATGCGAGAAAACCCAGAGACAAAACGGCGGTAATAGCCGACAAACCCAAGGAAGGCACGCACTTCTTTTACCGTCTTAGGGATGGCCCATTGTTGTACCGCGGACACCTTCTCCGGGTCTGTTGCTACGCCATGCTGACTCACCACATGGCCCAGGTAATGGACCGACCGCCGGAAAAAGAGGCTCTTCTTTGGGTTTAGCTTTAGCCCATGCTGGTGTAAGCGCTCAAACACCTGCTCCAAATGCAGCAAATGAGAGTCATAATCAGCAGAATATACAATTACATCATCAAGATAAATCATTAAGAATTCATTGACCTGACCCCCCAGACACCGCTGCATCAGGCGCTGAAATGTTGCCGGCCCATTACAAAGTCCAAAGGGCATCCGTTCAAACTGGTATAGCCCCATTGGTGTTGTAAAAGCTGTCTTTTCTTTGTCATTGGGGTGCACCTCCACTTGCCAGTAGCCACTGGCGAGATCCAGAGTGGAGTACCAGGCTGCTTTTCTCAGCCCGGTTAATGACTCCTCTATACGGGGAAGGGGGTACGCATCCTTATGGGTCACAGAATTGAGTTTACGGTAGTCTACACAAAATCGCAAACTACCATCTTTTTTCCGGACTAAAACAACTGGAGCTGCCCATGGACTAGCACTCTCTGTGATGACCCCCCCTTCTAGCATTCCCTGTATTAGAGCCCGCAATTCTGGGTACAGGGTAGGTGGAACAGGGCGGTAACGTTCACGGACCGGTGGTGCGTTTCCGGTATGTATCTGGTGAAGCACGGCACTGGTCTTACCATAGTCCTCATCGTGAGCAGCAAACACTGGGCTCCATTTCTGTAACAGTTCTTCCAGTCTGGACTGCTGCTCCTGGGTCAAGTCCTCTCCCTGGGAAGACACAGACTCACTGGCAACTGGGTCAGCATTCAACATTTGGACGTCTACCTCAATCGTGCTGGTCCCCGTCTGCCGCAACACCAGTTGTCTCTGGGGTCTGATGTCCTGCTTGCAGATTCCTGTAACCTTAGCCAAAGGCTTCCGTGTAGGTAATGTTATAGGGTAGGGGTGGGGGTTACATACCCTGAGGGGCACCTTACCCCCCTTCATGTGTAGGACTGCCCGTCCAATTCTCCACTTGTTGACATCTCCGCCCAAATCTTCGACCAAGACACAGGTTTCCGGTACCCCAGTTGCCTGCGGTACTTGAGCCCAGACCAGCATCTCCGTCTCTGGCTGGAGTTGGACACCAGCAATCCTAGAAAGCCGAGCGGTGCCTTGGAAGTCTTCCATCTCTCCAATGGCCTGTATCCGTCGGCACACACTGAAAGCTTTGTCCCAGGTAGCCCCATGGCTTGATGGAATGGTGGACTTAAACGCAGTCAACCCTGGGTGCCCCCCCTGAAACAGAGCTTCCCAACAATGATTAATAACATTCATGCCCAAGATGGCGCGGTTTGACTGCAGACAATCATCCTCCACAATAATCACCCCCTTAGCTGGTACTGATATCCCCCCTACCTCAAAATCAAGAATTACATAACCGACATATGGCAATTTCAGTCCATTGGCAGCTTTCAGAGTTAGCCATGATATGTCATTTATACTGCCAACTTGTTCATTGTGAAAATGATGTCTAAAAAAGGATTTACTGAAGAGGGTTACCTGGGAGCCAGTGTCCAGAACACATGGAATGGAGCATCCTTGAACCTTGACCTCCACCTCTGGACATCCACCTAGTAACGCGGGCTTCAATGGGGTCTCTGTCTGTGTCCCTTCCTCAGCCACCCGCCCTACGGTGGCCGAGGACATCAAAAACCCTGATTCGACCCTCGAGAGGGGCACCGTCTCTGCATGTGACCTACACGGCCACACTGCAAGCAGATGGGCCTACCTTGGTCGTCCCATCGAGGAGTACGATCTCTTCTCGGCTCCCGAGGTCGTGTATCCACCCTTCCTGCTTGTCTTGAAGATGCCTGGGACTGCTGGCTGCAAAACCCTTGGAGCTGCTGTTTAATCTCGCCCAAGAGGTCACCTTTCAAGGTGGACATCTGTTCTCGAACCTCTGCCATCACTTCTGATCTCAAGGCTTCTTTGAGGCTCTGCCAGTCTGCAACCGAGCTACGTGTGTGAGGTCCTGCTGCTGCAGCCACCTGCTGAACGTGACCCTCCTCAGATACTGTGCTGTGGACCTCCCTTGCATGCACTTCAGGGGTCTGCAGCTCATGTTCCACTGCTTTAGCTTCCTTACACAGGTCTAGGAAAGTCATGGGCTCAGCCCGGCGGAGAAGGCGTTGCAATTCTATCTGTATGGGGCCTGGCAGCAAACCCAGCATCAGCTGTGACCTCAAGTTCTCATCAGTGGCATCTGGGTCCAACGCCTCCCTTTGAGACCACTGATATAGACATTCACGAAGGCGGAGAATATAGGCACCAACCCCCTCTCCAGGCCTCTGTTTGCAGCTGAAGAATTGTGTCCGTAACTGTGCTGCTGTCGTCTTCTCACCATAGAGACCCTGTAGCTCTTGCAAGAGAAGCTCCGCACTCCTTCGTTTGGCCTCTGGTAACAGCAACACCTCTCGTCTGGCATCTCCCTGTAGGGCACTTAAAACAAAATCTACTTGTTGGGCAGCATTTAACGTCTGTGCTCTTAAAAAGGATTCAATTTGAGTCCGCCATTGCCCAAAGGACCACTGCCCTTGCCCACCCTCAAACTTTGGCACCCAGGGACCACCCAGAAACCATGGCACAATCATAACATTACTGGCTGTTGCGCCCTCACTTGTGTCTGTCATGTTGTTTGCAAAATTGGGAGGACGATCCTGCCGACTGCGCCAAATTTATGTCGTGTGGGTCTAGCTCTCCCGTACCGGTTAGTCCTCCCTTCTCACAACACAACTGACAGACGTAGATATATACAGTTTATTACAAACACGTGGCCAAGGTAGCAGACAGCAGCACAGTACACTTTCCTGTACCCCCTCTAGAGTCCAACAGATTTAAAACGTTTTTAGGTTACAACCAGTGTCAAGAATCCACACAGGATATTCACACAAGTGGCAAAGAGCAATACATCACTCAAAGGCAAGACAAACAATACATGATGTCATAGGAGCATAACCACCCAACACAGCACACATCAGAAAACGTCACACACAGTAGTCCTCAGTCCAGGCTCAGTCCTGTGTAGCCAGTGCTGCCACCCCGCCAGTCCTGGGGCCACGTGGAAAAGAAGGAAAAGTTCGTCCTGGTCGGCTCCCCGTCTGCCGACCAGGAAGTCACAAAGAAGGTCCGCAATCCGGTGTCCGCCTGCTGGGGGTCGTTGGGGCCCTACCACCCAGCCTGGAGACCAAGGGAAAAGCAAACCCTTAAAAACAGTTGACACTCAGCCAACTTAGCCGATTAGCACAAAAACATAACAACTTCCCTCTTTGCTGCAACTTGGGAGCGTGGTCTCAATAGATGCGTCGTCACAATGTTGTAACACGATGTTCTCCCCTGGCACCCGCTGCAGTCAGGCTCCTGGGCTCCACATGCGCTCCCGGTCTTCTCTCTCCACACTAGTTGCATGCAGGCTTAAATACAACCAGTCCCTCCTCTCGATTGGCCCTAGACTTGGAACCTAGAGCCAATCAGGACTCAGATGCTCCCATACAGCCCCACCTAGATCCAAGGCCAGTCATTGGCTACAGCCACAGAACAGAGAGCCAATCACCTGTGTCCCACTGTCCCAACCTGGCACTCTTGCCATTGGCTCAACAAATAATGTCCACAGCCAATCATTTCACAGATGTCATGTCAGTTCATCATTATACAGAAACAGTGCAACAATCATTAATCAACATCACATCCTTGTTCACCCAGCCCTGACAACTTCACCTTAGCATTATGACAAAACTATGTATGTGATTGTCGTCTTATATAAGTCTGAAATGTCCGGTGTTTACAACCATTTGTACTGCAGCATAGCACTTCACACCCTGAAACTCATTTTGCTCTGCATTACTCATGTTTTGTTGAGTAAAGAAGAGCATACCACACAGTATACCTATCATCCTGATGTGTGTCTGTTTTTGCTCAAAAAACACTTTGATTGACTGTCTGGAAATTACCAGAGAGAGAGAGAGGGAGAGCTATGGGCCAGCAACAGATGCCATGGAAGCATCAAAGTCATGACGCACTCTCTCAGCAAACATGGAGACAGAAATATTGCCCTCCCTTCGAATAACGCCCACAGCACCAGCACATGATTAAGCTCAGTAGCTAGCTGAAGGTCAAGGTAACCAAGAAACAGACACATTTGCATTACACATTAAACACAGCAGCTTATGACATAAGAGCGAAGAACAGAGAGAGACAGCTTAGAGCATCACCATATGTGTATTTCTCAGATGTGAAAGTGAACTAGAATAATAATACAATGTAATATAATAATACTAGTAAACTAATACAGTGTAGTACATTAATTCATCTTAATATTAATTATTAACATAATTTAACATTACCACTGCCATTAACAAGAAAACACAAACAATAATAATAATAATAATAATAATAATAACAATAATAATAATAATAATAATAATAATAATAATAATAATCACCATCATCATCATCATCATAATCATAACCATAGTCATAATCATAGAGGATGTTTATAATATGTCCTTTAGTTCTATTGGAATATTAATGATAACCTTGACCAGGACTTCAGAGACAGCAGTGCATATATTCACTGCAGTAGCCACTAGCACCATACAAGCAATAAATGGAACTCATGTTGCAATCAAGTGTCTGCTGCAGAGGCCAGCCCTTGTGACATGACTTAAACATTAGTTTCCACTGATGTTTATGCATTTCACAGATGCTTTCATCCAAAGTGGATAAGGAATTCCATTAAACTAGTGCTGGCCAGTGAGGAGGGGAGCGGTCTCTTCATCCGCAAATATTTCACGTGCATGAGTGCTCATTTGAATAACAATAAAAGTACAAAAAGTTAGATTTATAAGACTATGTGTGGAAGCACAACAATATAGTCATATCTACACAGTACAACATAAGACACAAGAACAACAACAACAACAACAAAAACAAGAAGAAGAAGGAGAAAAAGAAAAAGAAGAGTAATTTGCCTTCAGTGATGTCATTATACAGTTAATGTTATCAGACATTTTCTGCCTTCTACAGTTGCTGTATACCACACTGTTATATTGTGCACACATAAATGTCAGCACAGTCCAGACGAAGGAAAAAGTAATTGGCTGCACAATATGTAAATGGTTCTGAGGTGGTCACCCACGCATTCCACACCCTGCTGGCAATCTCCTCTCCTAATCCTGTTGCTTTACAGGGCCATGAGTGGAAGCTTTATCTAAGGGGACTTGTCAATCTCCCAGCACAGGGATCAATTACGGCTAGATAAGTATCATGGGTAAGAATTAACTGGGGCAAGAACGACTTACTTTTCTGGTTCTCTGATGGGAATGGGGATTGGTGTGGTCTGAACATACAATCACCCATGGGAGAAATGGCGCACATGGGCCTATCTTCAGAGGAACGTGTTAATGTGTCAACTAGATAAGCATCAAAATTGACTTGTTTTCTTGGTTCTCTGATGAGATCAGGGAGCTTTATCAGTGCGTTGGTAGGGTCCGACGAACACATGATCTTCCATGAAAATCCATGGGAACAACAAATGACGAACGCTGGTATCTTCAGAGGAACGTGTTATCTCCATAGTCGGAACTGCTGTGTGATGGGTGTCACACCTCCTAAGTTCCTGAAAATACAACATGTCCCCTCATCATGTCACAAACATGGTCTGTCTGATGGAGCGATCTGTACAGATAAACAAAGGAGGCTACAAGCTTGTGAGGGAGGCGGAGAGCTGGTGATAGATTGAGATAGAGCGTGATTGAATTCAACACAGCTGAGGAAGCCAGGGGAAATCTATCACACTGAAGGTGACTTAATCCCAGCCCTCCAAGGAAAGAGTAATTTGGGAGTCATTTTTTTTCTGCCCTGCGTGATGTTGCGACGGAAAACAGCAGACGAGGGTCTTCTGCTCATTTCCCCCAAATTCGAGTAGTGTCACTCATTTCCAAGGAAGTGCCAATCATTTCCGCTCCAAAGACCAGGGTTCAAAGCCAGAGGTTGAAGCAATTTTCGGCAAGCTTGTGACTGACAAGAAAAAACATCAGGTGAACGTGAGATAATGTATAAACGTATGTCTGTTTGAAGTGTAAAACAGAATAAGACCTACCGTACGCAGAAAAATCACACATGACTTTTTAAAATTTACTTTCAGATGTGGGCAGACATATTTCAGAGTATGTTCAGTAATTTTACTTTTCAAAGTTTCCAGCGAGAAAAGTTTCTTTCAGAAGTAGAGCAGGTGCATTGTGCAAAGACACTAACACCTCTATCTTGATTACATGATAGTTTTGATTTAACTCAAAAAGGCTTTCATTTGAGTGATTTGCAAATGTCAACTTGCAAATAATACAGAACATACAGTCATATATGCAGGGGCGTTGTTAGACCTGGGAATTTGAGACTATAGGCCCGGGTCTTCTGGGAATAGCCGTCTGTGCCAGCAAAAATTATTATTATTATTATTATTATTATTATTATTATTACTACTACTACTACTGCTACCACTACTACTACTACTAATAATAATAATAATAAGGACGAAGATGATAATAATGATGAAGATTATGAAAAAAGACCCATAAAGGAGGCTTCTGTGTGGAAGCATTGCCAGCAGCCACAAAGGCAACAGTGTAGCCAGTAAAAATCTGACATGACCAGATATAACAAGCTTTTTAATGTCACATTTTTAATGGTGGTATATGCTGGCAGAAGAGACCAGGCTATCTTACAGGCTATCCTGTAATGTAAAGATCAAACTACTTGGCATGCCCCGGTAGGAGTCATGGCAATTGGCCTGTGCTTTCATTTTCAAACTATATTGAAAATGAAAGCACAGGCCATTTCAAACTATTGAAATTGTATGTTCATCAACCCGATTTTTTTTTATTTTTCGAGGGACAAACCCCCTAACCCCTACATCAATAATACTCTAACTTCTGGGCTACTGCCCAAAAGCTTTTAAATAGCTAGCAATGTCCCTGCATATATGTGACCCTATATATATATATATATATATATCATCCCTCATGGACTTAAAGACATACAGACACAGCACAGAGTCATGGCTAATTTGCTTCTTTGTCATGTACAGTCTCTATGGCCTGTCACCAACGCCCTTGGTTTTATTCTTCTCTTAACTGATTATCTTCTTAAGTGAATTGCATGGATGGTTGCTGTTGAAAGGATGAGAATGAGGAACCTGCCAAGTCTGGCACTTAGGCGATATGGTTAGAGACACAGTTTAAAATGTCAGTGAGCTTTTTAATTAGGCTATTATGTTTGAACCAGCTGATCTACTCTTAAGGTCGTGACTGAAGACTGCAGAGATTTGGACCAGAAGGGCAGATAGTTTGGAAAGAGTTTAGGGGATGGCCAAAGTAATGTTTCACTGGAGCTGATAGCAGCATGGACTTGCAGTAGGCATGCAGCCAAAAACTAAATGGAGTAGATAAACACAGCTTAAAGCGATGCCTTTGGACATACTAGAAAGTTCTGTGGTGCACCTGTACTTTCTTCCTAAAGCCAGGGTCATGCATAGAGTTTAATACAAACAGCATAAAACTGTAGACAAAAGATTGGAATTTGTGCAGAACAATATAGTTTCAACTGTATGAAATGGTGTAGTGGTGAAAAGAAATTTGGGTAACCTATATTTACAGTGCTAAAAATGTTAACAATAGTGGTGGGTGAACAATTTAAATCCAGTTCATTCAGATATACCATAAGTGGCCACAAAATAGTACGTAAGCACTATTTTTCTAATTTGTAAATACTGCGTAAATGAAGTGTACCAGTGTACCATTGGCTGTATAATATAAATTAGGGCAACATGAAAGCATTCCATAATTCTTTGGTGAACCTGGACATGATACAATGCAGTGGCTCAGCCAAAGATCAAAGAGCATTCAGCAGGCAATTACTAAGCCATTGTATAATCACTTTTCTATTAGCCAGACTATAAAATATATCTCATAACAATGGACTTGGCCAGCTAGGCCACTGAGGTCTGGCCCGCTACAGTTTGTAAGAGCTAAAAATAAATGTGCACGCTTAATATTCAACTGGATAAAAAAAATAAAGATTAACATTAAAAATGTCTCAGTTAAAAGTGCATTGTTCATTCTGTTAAACGTTGATATTGTGTGTTCACAAAAAGGAATGAGTGTGTGACTCAGTGAATGCAGTCCAGTAGACACTGCAAGTCGTTTTTAAGGGTAACCATCAGTGCATTTTTAATTTACACTGTCGAAGCAGCACAGTTGTACCTTTTTGTGATTTTAAAAATAAATCATGTGATAAGCCAAAGCAATAGAGTGGAAAGTTTCAACTTATGTTTTCCGTGGATAACTGATATTAGAGAGTGTAGAGGATCTCGGTGGGTTATCTTCAGTTCAAAACTGATGATTTTCAGTTCAAACAGCATTAAAAGTCAGCAATAGATCTCTCTTGCGTGACGAGTAATCCCCCCCCCCCCTCTCTATTAAATATGCTGGAATTTTTTTTCACCGAGCGCTTCCTACACGCACCACGGTACCTCAGTAGTTTTAAAATCCTGTCTATGGCCCTGCTCATAACAACTAAAAAAGTGCAGATGGGCTTAAAAGGGTTCAGGTTGACTGAATGCCCAAAGTCAGGATGCCCGAAATAATAATAAAAGAAATAGTGGCACAGCGGTGCGAAGACAAAGATGAAATAGCGACAGGAGATTAGGGCACTTTTAGCACCGGAGGCTAGTCCAGTCCATCCTGCAGAGTCAGTGCAAACATCCTGGAGGCTGTAAGGAAATAAAACTGCATGTGATAAATAGTTGTTTTATCACTTTTATTCTTTTGTTAGTTTACCTTTTCTTTTACACCTGTCTGTCTACTTGTCTGTCTACTTGCTTGTACAGCACTTTGGTCATCAGGTGTTCTTTTTAAATGTGCCTTATAAATAAACGTGACTTGACTTGATAAATCGTAAATTGTGGACTGTAGCCCATGTAGTGGAGTATGCCAATTATCAGCCAGATGCTGGAGAAATTTAGATGCATATATTTAGATAAATATTATACGTTCACTTCTTCAAAAGCAATGGCTTACAAGAGCTGTATATTTTCAATTGGATGACTTCTTTTTCACCAAATAAAACCTTTTTTTTTTTTAGAAATGAAGAGTGATTCTCAATTGCCATTGTGATTACACAGCAGACCACAGCACACAGTGCACACAACGAAATTGCATCTCTGCAGTTAACCCATCATCAGACACATGAGCAGGGGGCAGCCATGTCGGAGGTGCCTGGGGAGCGGTGTGTGGGGTGATGGCACCATACTCAGAGTCCCCTAGTGCAATGCCTTGGTAATTGGTGCGACCCTCCAATCAGAGGCCTGTTTCCTTAACTGGCAGGAAACCAAAGCGCTATGATGATAACAGGTTCACTTCCGCCTAATTATAAATGTTAAATTATGGCATAGTTACAGTGTTGTTTGATATAAAAAAAGCCTCAGATTAGCATGCAGGACCCCCATGCTGTGGATTTCTGAACAGATTTGTTATGGCTGCCAACAGGCCACCACATCTGTTGACTCAGCCATGATTAAAAGGGAATTGCTATATTGACTTTCAGCAAGCATATTTACTTTGTCACTACGCACGCACACACAGGAACACACACAGGAACACACACACACACACACACACACACACACACACACACACATGTTTATGCTCAATTTTTGTCGCTTGCTTCTTATGACATGCCTTAATGTAGCAGTACAGACCTCTCAAGGAGCTTTCACACATGCGCAGAAAATTCATCTCTTTATTCATTCTTCCAGGACAATCTTGTTTTAATCAGTTGGGAACACATTTTGCCTGTGGAAGTTGCTATGGAGACCTTGTTCCGACATGTCAAACAATGCAGTCTCTTGAAAAGTGGAAACAAAAAAGTGAAATGAAAAGCACTTTTCCATTTCTAAAAAGTGGAGAGGTACAGAGGGAGAGGGAGAGAGAGAGAGAGAGAGAGAGAGAGAGAGAAAGAGAGAGAGAAAGACTGATGTTGACTGAATGTATGAGGGAGGGAAAGTGTGATAGGGGGATATTTGTATTTGCATGTGTGGGCTGTGCGGTGCTGATTGTCAGTGTGGGTCTCTCATTCACTAATCAAATCACCCAACTTTGATCGACCTCTTTCACTGCTTAGGACAACATGGCTAGCTGTTTGCAAGCAAGACCCTCTTTTCGAAAGCCAGTGCTGCCTTTGGGCTTTGCCATGATGGTTTTGTGTGATAAATGGCATTGGGAAACACCAGTAAATGATGCTTAGTGAGGCTTCAGCATTTGGCTGAAACCGATTAGATTTATTTTGTAATTGCTAAACTGCTACTTGTGGCAAAGTTATTAAAACCACAACCCCATGCAGCTTATCTACTGATTGGGAAAGATAAGCATAAAAGCATAAACACAATGCCTGCTTTACACTCAGCTAAAAAATCCAAAACACACTTTAAAAACCCCTCTTGATCCAGTTACATAGCACACAACATTCAAAACCAAAGGCCTGTGTGTGGTCTGCTAGACACCACTAATAAAAAAACACTCTATCACCTGCAATTACAATGAACACACTGGTAAATAATTATAATAAGAGTAGTCAGAGCTGTATAGGCCTACTATATATGCAATGCACACTATAAATAACTTTTTGTCCATAACAATCAATACCAATTTTGGTTTAATTTCTGTTCACACTCATGCTACAAATCAAAATACTGAAGACTAGGTAATAGTGTTTTATACTTTGCTCATTAGTTTGCAGTTAGCATACAAACATATCTGTAGCCTAAATAACGGTTTGGTGTTTGTGTAGATGCGATGCAAAAATAGCAGTTCATTAAGGTTTATAAAGCTTCCAGCGTTGTATTTGCTTTCAGTGTAAGATATTTTATATTATTTTACATGTTTTTTTTCCACTGAAAATGATAAACACTTGGTCATGTGTGGCTCAAAGAAACATCACCATCCGGTATTGCCCCTCCCTTCACACAAGACAACGAGGTTCCTGAAAAGTGGAAAAAGCTTGGCCTGTAGCAGTGGCCACCAGAGCTGCAGTGTCTCTCCCTGATGACAAAAACACACTTTAAAAGCCGCTTCTGTACAGCACCTCCTAGCTGAAGAACTTTAACACTCGAGTACCTTAACCTAGGCTACCTACTTTGTGTTCACCCACTGGCTTACACAGTAAAAGCCGCTGACGGCCGTCTGCTGTCATTGCCTTTCTCAGCCACAGAGTGACACCTGGTGTCCACAACAAAAACATGTTTTCTATGCGGCTGAGTAGGCGACTGCCTGTGTTGTTTGGATTTAAAAATAATTGTATTTGGCATTAAAAGTGATACAGCAACTTTTTAAAAAAAAATTGAAAGAACGTGCACATGCAATGCACGCACAATGAAAGAAAAGAATCAATAAACAGAAAATATCCACTTCCTGATACTGAGCGGCTGTGAGAATGCAGATCATGCACAACACAAACTCGGTGGAGTAAACCTAAATAAAACAATGAACTGTGGACAACGTGATTATACATCGCACAATGCACTTCTAACCAGTTGATTGCAAGAGACGGCTGCATGAGGTGATCTCATCCTGCAGAAGAGCAGCCTATGCAGAGATATTGGAAAAGTTGCGCAGAAAAAAATACACATTTGAAAAAAAGAAAAGAAAAGAAACACATAGGCTATGAGCTGTTGACGAATTCTTGCCATAGTGACAACCGACTCCATGTAGTCTATTAGCCTACTTTGACTAGGAAACAAAGTTATCTCATTTTTCTATAGATTTATTTGGACGTGCAACGACTTTTGGCGGCGCTATTGAGCTCTGTAGCCTAATGAAGCATGCATTCACAGATGAGGAGCAGTGGGCTGTAGCCTCCTATCATCAGGTTGTCACGTCGTCAAGTGAGCTGTGAAAAAAGGCAAACCTCTTATAAGTAACAAACTCATATCAGCAGTATTTAGTGTTATTAGGTATAGGCTTGGCTACTTATTTTTCAGCCTCATGACGGAGTGCTGCCATCCCGGTAAGTTCCCTTTTGTCAAAATGACAGTATGCGAAGGTTAAACTGTAGTCTATCTGTAATTCTTTGTTCAGCACGGTTTAAAATTTTACAGGTTTCTAATATATAATCATCATCATTGACTTCCATCAGCTTCCACAGACATTGTCGTCTTTCCGATGCTGGATTGACTGTCGTTGATTTGTCATTGAATAAACTGAAATAACTTTATGTTAGAAGGAAATGAACAAGTCCGAATGCTTTGTCGGGTTTTCATTTCTTTTTATACATGAACATACTAACTTGTCATTGTCTTGGTAAATGTTTCAGGATAGTCGCTACTACCTGACAACTCTGGTCATAATTGTATGTTTTAGACGATGTCATTGTCCTGCAGTCTGGTATAGTTTGCGGTTCTTCAAACAGTTTTTTTTTAACCTAAGCTATATTGATAACTTCTACCTTTAGAAAAGGCAAACAAGACAACCTGGCAACTATTTTTATTATTTATTATTTAATATGCACGTGACTATCTCAACTATATCTGTACATATACGCGATTCAAGTTCACAAATATCACTGATCTCCTGAAGTGCTGGCCAGACATATCAAAAAAGGTCTGATTGTGTGTCATAGTCCTGTATAATAACAATAATGATGAGCAAATAGCATATATATTTTTTACAGTGTACAAGCTCTCCCAGGACTCATCCATCAGAAACTATTCATCTGTGGCCCTTGAATAGGAAGGGGTTTACACCACACTACATGCCAAGGAAACATTTTGGAAAATCTTTGCATCAGGGACAGTAATAGTATTTGTGCTTTTTGTAGTTGAGGAGCAACATTTAAGGCCTTTTTTTAGTCACACAAATGTATTCCTTCATTGTATGGTAAGGACAGTAACATGCGTGCTTGTGTGCTGTGTGCAGTGGAGCAAGCTGGCCCACTCTATGCTTCAAAGCCTGATATAAGTGTCTGTGTAAGATGGGTAGTGTGGACTCTCAGACAGGTGTTTTCGTCAGTGTGGGTGTGTGGGTGGCTTTGCGGTCATCCTCAGACTAAGAAACTGAGGGAATTTTTGAATCATCTCATATATCTTTGGACCGGGGTCAGGTGGCTCTTCACCACCATTACCCCACTGAATTCATGCTGTGTTTTTCACTCGTTGCAACTGCTTGTCACAGTTTTGTCAAAGCGACCCTTCCTCTCCAGCAAATTTCCTGTGTTGTAACGCTCTGCCTGGTTCAGCCCGTCCCCACGCGTTGGTCATCAGCAACAGGATATTAGCAAATAATGATATTTGTGAATGAAGAATCTGTAGTATGGTGTAAGAGTTTCGAGCTGGATGCTTGTTTGTGACTAACTCCTGACTAACTCTAGTGAAACGTATAGGCTATGTGATGTCTAAGCAGTGGACAGGGAAACATGTTATTTATGTCTGTCATGTGGATGTGTCCCCTTTTTTTAGTAGGCCTATTTCCAAAACAAATCTCGTCTCACTGGCTTTCGTGCTGCACATTTTCATGTTGCTATTTAGGGAGTAGCATTTAAATAGGACGATGACAAAAATCTATTCAGAATCTATTCAGAAACACCAAAACATAAAATGTTCTACTGAGGTACCATTTAGTATGTAAGTATGAGTTGTAACCTTGTTCCAGGTGTTCTATTAAGGCTATATTTATTAAGAAACCAATGAGTGTTTCTAGATGGTTGGCATGTTTTAATTGTATGTTTTTGAATCAAGGCCTTAACAAACTCTGTCTTACTGTTTTTTGCCATTTAAATCATCTGTGCAGGGTGTTTTGTGACCATGTAAATTTACCCTATGTTGATGCCATGTAGTGCTTATGATCAGTATGTCTAGTATGGATCTTATTGGTGTGCTTTGTGGCATGAGAAGACAAATGAAATGTTTGTAGGGAAAGTGATCCTAAGTGCCATCCCTCATGGTCTGATGTAGAAAGAAGTCCATCATGTGACTGAAGTTTTTAACATTTCCCAATATCCCTGTGCCGTTTTGACATATCCTGTGAACACAATGACATGAAATAGACCCCAAATGAAAGAACAACAACAACAACAATAGTTATTGCACCTTTTCCACAGGCATATTACAGGAACACAAACACACATGCAGTCAGGCACACATACACATATACAAACGTGCTCACACACAAACACACACACACACACACACACACACACACACACACACACACACACACACACACACACACACACACACACACACACACACACACACACACACACACACACAAAACACCCAGGCACACCCATAGACACACACACATACACACACACACTCACACACACACACACACACACAGGCACACACATAGACACACACACACACACACACACCTGCTCACACACACATAGACACAGACATGCATACATACAGACTTGGGGCTTTTTCTGTGAGAATTCAGTCATCAGGTGTCTGTGGTTTGAATTTCCAAGACACACAGGATAGCTAAATATATCTGCAACAGCGTATATCTAGCATATTACCCAGCAGTACCTAGCATGACATAGCTAAAACAATAAATATCTATCTATACATTAACATAGTTTAACCACAGATACGGTGCTGTATGTTCTGGAACCCTATGCATTATTTAGGTCACTGTATTACAATAATAACTACGACTAAAACTATTAACTGTTGCAGTCTGAACCCAAATTTGGCACAAACAGATCAAAATGGGTCTACAAAGTAGATAGTGGTGGTTCTCCATTTCCAACCCTGCATCTATATTCAGTCATTCTGTTTCAGTTTAGTGGTTTAAGGCAATTTGAAGCAAACACCAAAGCAGCCTCATTTCTCAGGTAGCTGGTCATAAGGAACACAAACCCTTTACAATTGGCGTGGTGGACCCAATGACTGTATAGTCATTGGCTGGACCCAGCAGAATGCACCATGTTTTGCTTATAACAGGGTTCCCACGGTCATGGAAATCCTGGAAAAATCATGGAAATCAAAAAAGTCATTTTCCAGGCCTGGAAAAGTCATGAAATTCTGTAAATTCAATTAAAGTTTTGGAAAAGTCATGGAATTTTAATAGGTCATGCACGCAATGACATTGTTCTGTCAAGATATAATTTATTATTTCATGAAATATGTGCTAGGCGACCTCTCTAGTAATTTGATTGGATACGAAAGTACTGCGCTGTCCGTCTTTGGTCACTGAGAGTGAGGGGGGAGGGGAGGGTTGCAACAAAACGAATAGCCTAGGCTGTGAAATAAATATTTATCAGCTACTGAAGGCTTAACATTTCATCTTTAGCCGTAAAAGCATGAAAACATTTTACATACATAGGGTGCCGTGAAGTCGTGGAAAAACACTTCAGGTCAAAAAAAAGGTCATGGAAAAGTTTTGAAATTTTGTCAGTGAAAAAGAGTGGGAACCCTGTTATAATTACTGTAACTAAAGGCTGAAATAGGCAGTTGGGTTATAGTAGAACAATCTAAGTCGTGTAATTACTTTCAACGTACAAAATGCCGTCTGTCAAAATAGTTTGTTTCAAATTAGATCTGACATTTTTTCTGTGTAACAAAATACAAATATCTAAATATAATGAATAATTAAATATGTATTTTACTGTAAATACATTTAAATAATTTCCATCATAATGAAAACCACATACTATGTATACTTGTAGCCCGTTGAAACGGTAACGTAATCAAAAGTGGTGGTTTTAAAGTGTGTTTTGTGTGCTTTGTTGCATGTGTCTGTAGTTGTATGTGAGTTAGTGTGAATGTGTTTGTGTGAACTTCTCCTTCTCTTTCTCAGTGCCTATGGAATTCACTGCAGCAGAGAAGCTGGAGATTGAACACCTAAAGATGCACAAGCAGGACCTTCTAGATGACATACAGGTAAAGAACCACCAAAGAACAAAATAAC
>CM059281.1:10402625-10445125 GCA_030347295.1 Setipinna tenuifilis
AAAATGTGTTGATCGATGTGTGATTGAGCTCATGTTTTCTTGTGTTTTAGGGTGTTCACTACCTCGTGGAGAATAAACTGCTGGACTTGACCCCTCATGGAGTGGCTGAGTTTCTGTACAAGGAGGACGGGCTCAATAAAACAGCCATCGGAGACTACCTGGGAGAACGGTAGGCAAGCGCTAGAGGTGGCAAACGTGATAACATTGAAGGTTTCTTTGAAGATGAATGAAGTGAAAGGCCTATTAATAAACTTTTAAAGTAAAAATATTAAATGTCTAGATAAGGTGATAGGGAAATGTTCCTGTAAACAGAATTTTACACAATCTTTTTTTTCATGAATAATATATTAAAATAATAAACAATAATAGTATATACACTAAATTTAAAGTAAACAAAACCAAAGGCATCATGCAATAAACGGTATGTGTGGATTAGGGGCTTTAGTTTCTACTAGTCATGATGTACTAATGGTGGTAAGCTCCACACTCTTTAAGGTCTCTTTCTCTTTAAGGTCTCTTTTAACAGACACTCGCTTATTACAGTTTTCCATTAGTGTGTCTTTTGTGGATTTACATACACATTCTGCAACTGGTTCCAGCACTGTATGAATGACCACAGGCAAGGCCAGTAAACAAAACACACTGTAATTCTCCACAGGGAGGAGATACACCTGCAGATACTGAAGGCCTTCGTTGATCTCCATGAGTTTTCAGACCTAAACCTTGTGCAGGCCCTAAGGTAAATGTCCAACCACTCTGACACAATTTCAGCTAAGCTTACACAGTGACAACACGCTATCACATCTATAAGCTATTATAATTATATATCTAGAATTTTCCTCAGTTGAATCAATTCATAACATGTCAGTTCATACATTGTCTCCCAATTACAGGCAGTTCCTGTGGAGTTTTCGTCTCCCTGGTGAAGCACAGAAGATCGACCGCATGATGGAGGCCTTTGCTACGCGCTACTGTGACTGCAATCCAGGTGTCTTTCAGTCCACTGGTAAGTACCATTGTCTAAACTGCAACTACGGCTAACCACCTTTTCTCCTGTGCTGCACGTTTTTGAGTTAAAGCACATTGGCTGGATACATCGTACTGCTGTTTGGCTGAGACTAGACATGACACCCTTTTGAAAGATCTTTTCACTGATGATTGAATTTGTCTAACAACAACTCTATACATGCCCACAGCACAGGAAGCCATTTTATGTAATCTTGTTACTTGCTGACCTGTAGTGTTAAGCCATTTTATGTAATCTTTTAACTTGCTGACCTGTAGTGTTAATGTGTTATATATTATGTTACAACTATCTTCTGGACAAAGTGTAAAACAACAATAACCTCCTTGATTTCCTGTGGAGACTTGCATGACTCAATATCCAAAAATAGCTACATTTACATACCGCTGTCTCTCTCTCGCCTGTGGACAGACACGTGCTACATACTGTCGTTCGCTATCATCATGCTCAACACCAGTCTGCACAACCCCAACGTGAAAGACAAGACCACGCTTGAGCGCTTCATCTCTATGAACCGCGGCATCAACAACGGAGAGGATCTGCCCAATGAGCTGCTCACGGTATGAGACAGACACACAGCCAATCACAGGCAACTTTATGGTTTAGATGCATTGCAGGCGTAACTACTTATAATTCAAATCAGATAACGCTTTTGTCAAATTAAACGAAATTTTCCACATGTTCATTAAAGCAATACTAAGTAGAATTGTCCCTCATACAGAACTACAGAGAGATGGTCTGCTCTTCCCAACTTAGTGCGATTATAGCCCACGGAGGGCGGCAAGGCAAATTCAGAAGTGCCTTTCACGCTGTTACAAGTTCATGAACCACTGAAACGATTTTGAAAACATTATCTTAAGGTTGAAAAAACTACTTAGTGTAGCTTCTTAAAAAGGTGTTTCTACATGGGAAACAAATGGGAAACAAAGTGCTTAGGCCCAAGCCATATACTATTGCTTGAGGACCATAGAGAGGGTGTAATTTGATTGGCTGTAGGGCCTCAGACATAAACATTCTAAATCAAGGACTGTGGCTGCACTGACTGATGCGTACATCCTTTCTTAGACACAAGAATTCCAGAGTGCTTGCCATGCCACAATTTCCCAATAGGTGTAGCTTTTTAAAGCCTATTTGTAACTATTTAACCCTTGCCTTCACCCAATACAGAAACTGTACGACAGCATACGGAATGAGCCTTTTAAGATTCCAGAGGATGATGGGAATGACCTCACACACACCTTCTTCAACCCCGACAGAGAGGGCTGGCTTCTGAAACTTGGTAAGGAGCTCATGTAACACACACATGGACACCCTGTTGCTTTTTTATACACACACTCACAAACACACACACATGTACGGACACACACACACACACACACACACACACGCACACACACGCACACACACACACACACACACACACACAAACACGCACACACGCACACACACACACACACCACCACCAAGGTCTTCCTGTGCAGTACAGCTCCAGGTTTGAACCTGCAGCAGTAACTCTGGATTGGACGTCAAGCACATTAGCCACTCAACGCAAAGGCTTAAGCTGCTGTCAGCTGAGTATGCCTTTAAGGACATCTGAGTGATATCAAAATAAAATCATGTTTTTTCTTACACAGCTAGCTAGCTTCCATTATATTCAGTAGCCAATACCCATCAGAGCTGAATGTCCGCCTTTGTCTGTCTGTGCAAGTATGTTTGTTTGTGGTCTCATCTGGGGATTTCTGGCCTTCTTGTTGGTGCTCAGGGGGCAGAGTGAAGACGTGGAAGAGGAGATGGTTCATCCTGACGGACAACTGCCTCTATTACTTTGAATACACCACTGTGAGTTTGGACTTCCTCCAAACAATTTTCTCTTTTTTTTACTTTCACACACTCACTCACTCACTCTATCTGGCCATTACTTGTTGCTTCCTGTTTTTCTAATAACGCCACCGCCGACCCAACACACACACACACACACACGCACGTACACACTTGCACACACACACACAAACACATACGTAGGTAAAGGGAGAGAGAGAGAGGGAGAGGTGGGAGAGAATGTGACTTAAAGGGAAACCATAAAAGAGGATACTGGGGAACTTTGCCATGACGAGATATTTGTGATTAATGGAACATCTGAGGTCTCATGTGTGAACCAGTTTCTCTAGAATCTACCCCTCCTCTGCCATCTAAAAAAAAGAATAATTGACTGTCATTGCATACAGAAGTAGTCTGATATCCTGTCTGAAAAGCAAAGCTGTGTTGACCACTGGGTTAGATGGGACAGGGGTGTATGTGGGGGTTTGTGTGGGGGGTGTACGATATTATACAATATGATACGGTACAATACAACTACATTGCCATATATGTACACCAATACAAATATACAGATACACAATACAGATCCCAATGACAACATGACAGCCACATTACACATTATTTATTTACACAAATAGAGATCACCATAACAACAAACACACAAATACAGATTCCCATGACATACAACATTACACAACAGTGGAGAAGTACAGATCGCACATCCTTTTATACACACTCATACATTTGAAATCATACGCAGTTGTAACCCTGGATAAACACTGTATTGGTTTTGATTGTAGTTGGTTCAACAATGGGATGGATTCATATGCAAAAGAGTTTGTTAATCTGATCTGTTTGGAAAAAGGAACTCTTAGCACTGAGAAATACTGTTTGTGATATGTATGTAATACACACACCCTGTATCAGTTACTAGAAAGTTTAGTCATTTACAGTTGTTTTCCACTTCAAAAACTCACTTCCAGTCAAGGATTTTAGTTAAATTAGTAATACTGAATGTAACAAACGTCATACCTCACAGTCCAGCCCCATGCTTGAACTTGAAAAGTTAGCTCATTGTGCTAGTATTTGGTAGCATTCAGAACATTCAGCAGATTTGAGTCCTAATGGATATTATCTTGTAATGTGGAACCAAAAAAAGTATAAAATGTGTGTGAGTGACAAGAGTCTGATGTCCGGTTCTCTCTCTTTCTGCAGGACAAAGAACCCAGGGGGATCATTCCACTGGAGAACCTGTGTGTCAGAGAGGTCTCAAACCCACGCAAACCAGTAAGCCTCGCCAATGCCCTTTTCATTAAAGACCCACTCACTTGTACAAGCTAAATATCCTTGTTTTTTTTGTTTTTATGTGCGTTTAAAAAAGCTCACAGTACTAATTTCCTTTTGTGAGATAAATCATTTTCCATTTGCCTCAGGATAGCACCGAGAAAATCTCATTTATGTTGGTTGGGGTTTTTTTGTATTTTTAACTCTCCCATGTTTCGCAATCCATAGTTACAATAAACCTAACGCCTTTAGCCACTTAGTACTGCCGCTCGCGTTCATAACTATTATTGCAAGTCAGAAACTTTTAAAAGACACATAGGTAACAGGGACAGATAGAGAGCTAGAGACCGTTGTTAATACAGATTGTGATGGAGTGACCATCACTAGGGTTGTGGCTGTGCTCTGACTGCCATACCAACGAGCCTGGCTCTTTGGCGTTGCGGTAAAAGTACACGTTTAGCACCCCGGAGACCCGGGTTTGAATCCCGGTGGGGTGACTTCTCCTCCACTTCGCTACACAGATACAGATATAGATACTATCTATATATCTATCTATGTACTATGCACTATGTGCAAACTGTAAAAGGTTGTCTCCCTGCACAGTACTGCCTGGAGCTGTACAACCCCAACAGCAAAGGGCAGAAGATCAAGGCGTGTAAGACAGAGACGGATGGTAGGGTGGTGGAGGGGAAGCACCAGTCCTACATGATCTCCGCAGCCACAGCAGAGGAGCGTGACGACTGGATAGAGTCCATCAGGTCAGTGTGCTCTTCTCAATGCAAACACAACACACATGCACGTGCACACACATGTACACACACACGCACGCACACACATGCACGCCCCCACACACACATGCACGCCCACACACACACATGCACATGAATATACACACACACACACACACACACACACACACACACACACACACACACACACACACACACACACACATGCATGCCCCCCCACACACATGCACGCCCACACACACATGCACATGAATATACACACACACACACACACACACACACACACACACACACACACACATATAAATTAAGACAGATATAGTACACACATTGTAACCTGTGACCCACAGCCTGCCGTATATTATGAAGCTAAATGATGACACATGACAAAAAATTACCTCAGTGTCCTCAAAACCTCATTTGTCTTCCTGTGTATCCGCTTTGGCAGGGCGAGCATAACCAAGGACCCATTCTATGACCTGGTGTCAGTGCGCAAGAGGAAAGTCATTAACCAGGCCCCCCATGATTGACATGACTGTGATGGCAGTGAATGAAAGGAAATGTAGTCACATCTGGGTCAAAAGGCTCAGTGTTAGTTAGTTTGGGACATGAGAGACTTTTAAGTTGGTCAGACTTTATCAAGGAAACGAGAAAGAAGGAAAGAAAAACCAAATGGAGGTCTCACTACCGTTTTTTTTTTTTTTTTTTTTAAATTTGGTGCCAGGACATGCAACACAGGACTGTTTTAACGGCCTGTTAGTCAGCAGCAAAAGACAGAAGTTTTTTACGGCATTGTTACAGGAAAGACCTTTGTTTGCAATGCTGACCAATGAGGAAGCTCAATGGGGCGGAGGGGGAGGCTTCTTGTATTTTCATAGATACTGTCGTCAGCTCTGTCGTGTTAACAACTGACTCACTTTGAAATGGACACAGATTTTATCTGTGACAACAGTTAGCTTGAACTAGACCTGATCTTATCTGTCACGATAGTTAGTCTGAACTGGACCAAATCTAATCTATCACAACAATAAGTCTAAACTGGACTGGACTGGACTTGACCGGATGTTGTCTGTCACAACAGTTGAACCTGGGACAGCGCAATGGACAACAAGAACTGGAAGTGCACAAGTGGAAAATCAAAAAGCAATGTCCATCATCAGGATATGAACAAATGTTGACAAACAGTACAGTGTATATTTGTGAGGAAGACACTATATGTGAAAAATGTTGGATCGTTTTTTTTTTGTTTCTCTCTGCATGGATCTGAAGCTGTTAATTAACCATTGCATCAATAATCTCTGCATCATTGTGCAGTTTATTGGCAGGCGAGGTTGTTTAAAAAAACATAATAGGCAAGAACATCCCTGACCACAAGTCATGGATGATGCAAAAACAGTCTCTATGGTCTCCTAGCAGGTGGATCTGTTGTGAATATGTTGATAGTGTTGGCAGGTACAGGATGGGGTCTGGAGAGGATGTTTTCAACAAGATCACAGGATGGGGTGGTGCTTTTGAGCTCACACACACACACACACACACACACACACACACACACACCTGACTGTTTTGCTTGAGTTGGTCTCTGGATAATGTCAACATTGACATTAGTAGACCTTTTAAATGCTAATATTGTAAATAGGTTATTGTTATTTTTTACATTACATCAAAATCCTTCAGTGTGGAAGTGCCACATACATTTTGTATTTTGTCATGGGTGTTATTGTGCTATTAGTTTTTTTTTGTAAATGTTATATGTTGTTGTAAATAGATAGGTTGTAGTGAAACCAACTGTGTGGAATAAATCATTATAATTGGTAGTAAATGCCAATGTTGCCAACTCTTCACTATTTTCTTGCTGTGTCTCTTTCTCTAAGACTGCTCTTGCTGAAAATTCCCTGTGATGTGTACTCTGTGGTATAGTATCTGGATTGTAAATAACAGTGCGAACTGTCAAAAAAACATTTTATTTGTAAAACAAACATTTGGATCAAGGGCTCCTTCTGTCATAAGCACCACTTGCCATCTTCACAGGTGAATATGGTATCTATTTATTTCCATGTCATTTAGTCATTCTATGACTACAAGTATCACAACAGAGAGTCACAACAAACTGTTTTTTAGAGAGGAACTCTTTCACCGCAGGCCACCAGTTTGGCTGTCAGTTTTATCAGATACATGGTCATACACACACATGCTCTCCTTCTCTTTCTCACACACACACACACGCTGTCACACACACAAACACTGATACACACACACACGATCACTGTCACACGCACACTCATACCTACACACACACACACACCCTGTCACAATGAAATAAGTCATGCCATGCCGCTTGAAGCTTGAACACTTCCTCTTTTTCTCTCGGTTCTCATCGGAACACGCCCAGTGGCTCTGAGCGGAGTGTGTGCAGATCATATTTTTTGAGGCCCCCTTCATTTCTGCCACACCAACAACCTCACATTACATCTCCTTCCTAGTCACCCGTGCTGCCTGTTCACTGCATTACAGCATTATTCATCCTTTGCCAGCGCTGAATAAGCCCCATTGTCCTTTCCTTGTTTCATGGCGCGGGGGAGGACGCAGAGGGTTCCTGTGGTCAGCTGAACTTTTCAAAAATGCCACAGCTTCTGTCAAACGAACGTGAGAACTGACTAAGCATCTGTGGTTCACAAACCTTCACAGCAGCGAAAAACCCTCAAGCAAATGCCCTCAGAGACCCAGCGACCCAGCCACTTGTCTCAGTTCCGCCTTTTTGGCATGGAGCCATTAGTGGTTGTTGTTGTGGAGGGAGGGTGCATGCAAGTGAACGTTGACATGCCTTTTTAAATGACAAAACAGCACATTACATTTTGGTCACTGATATTATTGCATAGGTAACCCCATCCCCTTCCCCTTTAAAACCTCTGTGCATATAGTTTACCCATTTTTCTTTTTTTTGACCAGCACACTACCACTGGCAGTCATGTGACACCCTTCAGCACAACGCCCATTGTCCTTTGTTGCAGGATTGGCACATGAGGCACCACAGGAGAGGAAAGATGGGCACTGATGTCTGGTCGGTCGGCAGTCTAGTTAGTGGCACTTGTTGGAATCCCGGATAGATTGATATGCAGTTATCGTAAGTTCACCAGAGGACATGCTCTTGCTCTGTGGGGGTATTTTGTGTGATGTGTGCAGCCACCCACAGCTTACATAGCTTACTGAGGGGGGAAGGAAGGCAGTGGCTTTGAGCTGCTTCTTGCAGTCACTGACATCACTGGTGGTCTCTCACTACCTTTGCTTACTGTAGCCCACCACGCTTGTTGTGTCTTAACATTACTTTTTATCCTCCCACAGAAATCGAAAGGCTTGAAGAAAACATTTTCCATGGTAAATGGAAATAAGTCACGCCACACTTTAGCCAAGAGTGATACATGCAGGGGCGGTTTTAGGGATTCTGAGGCCCTGGGCAAAGAACAGTTTTGAGGCCCTACCCCCCCCCCCCCCAAAAAAAAAAAAAAAAACTCAAACCCATACATCGCTAGGTATGTAGAACATTCGGGGCTATAGCCCAGAAGATTAATTGTTTGTGGGGGTTCTCCCCCGAGAAATTTTGAAAATTGCTATGATAAACATGCAATTTTAACATAGTTTAAGAATAAAAGGAAAGGCCAACTCCATGACGCATGGGCCATGCACAGCACAAGTAGTTCGATGTTTGCATTAAAGATAGGATAGCATGTGAACGTCTCTATGCTACTTTCGGTAGTTTTTCTATTAAGGGCCAATCTATATTTACAACACAACGATTAACTTGAACTTGAAGATGAATAATATGAACAAACGTGATACGTGAACTACACATGAACAATAAACACTAGTGAACAAATCTAGTGAACTTGAACAACACTGCCACACGCCCGCACACACCACATGGGTACACCACACTTAAAATGTCAGCTACACACATGGCAAACAACAAAGTAAATTCATGGACGCCTACAGAATTAAGTTGTAAGTTAACAGCAATCAAAAAGACTACAACCCCCCTGCCATATTCAACAGATTATTACTAGCTAAATAGGTTTACGCGTGCGGTCAAAAGGTGGTGCTAGCTGTCAGAGAGTAGCCTGTCTTGCTATGAATTTGACGCTAGTAGAAGTCACAATAAGTAGACGCTAAATCCTACGTCAAATGATTTCAGATGCAATGAAAATAATATTACTTGTGACTGTCTTGGTAACTAGTGCCACGGCAGGCATGTGATAAAGGAAACCCTCTGTCCTACCTTAAGTTGGTGCAGCTATGATCCACTTGTGTTCTTGCTAGCCCATCCTGACATCTTACTTAGTTTAATTTCACGATTGCAAGTGCACTTGTTTTTACATCAACAGTTCTTTTATTGTAGGCCAAGCAACTTGGTATATTCTGTATGCGAGCAACCCTCACTATTTGAGGAACCAGAACTCGAGATTCACCCAGTTGTGCATGTCTAGTTAAGAAACTGACTTGAGGTAGTCTGCGATGTAATTCTTGACTGATGTATCATTTTTTCGTGAGAGTGGGGGAGGGGTAGCCAAGTGTATACTTATACACTGTATTTTGTTTCGTGTAAAACAACGTTTATGTATACTGAAATTAAATTCACACGTTTTATTTTACAGACATTAATGTCTACAAATGACCGCATGAAATTATTAGATAAACAAAACTCATTGGTCAAGCGCGAGGCCCATCACAGCGCGAGGCCCCGGGCGACGGCCCCCTTCGCCCCCCCCTTGCGACGGCCTTGGATACATGACAGGCATACCCTAGGCCCTATAGCCCACACGTTTTTTTATACTGGTTTCTGGAGACATTGACCTTTGAGAGACCTCAAGAACAAAATGGAATCATTTAGGTTCACAAAGCATTTTCATTTTAAAAACAAAAAAGCTGTCCTTCAGCCAAACGTGAGACATGATGTCACTACCCAACACTGGAGGTCACATGAACATAGAGTTAAAAAAAATCTTGGATCCTTGTAAAAAGTTCCTTTTTTTGAATTCTTGAAACTAACTTAAGGGGGAACCATAAGGTCTCCTCACCACAATAACCTTGTAAACAAACCGTTTTTCAAAATACACTCCCAGAACCACTGGTGGGCAACTGACTAACACCTTTAGGTTCCTCTGGGTGCCTCTGTTTCCTTTGCGTGCCTCTGTTGCTTCCTGATACGGTGGTGCACATGTGCAGTTCCGCTCTTGAGGGTAACGCTGTGAAGACACACCCTACATACACACACACACACACAAACTCTCTGTCACAGGAGGTGAGATTGGGGGAGGGGGGACAAAGAGCTAGACTGGTAGAAAAAAAGGAGGGGAGTGGAGGAGAATAGATAGAGAGAGCGTATGTGTAAAAAAAAAAAAAATGTTTACAAGCATATCCTCCACATCCTGCTCCTGAAGTGTTTTTTTTTCTTCTTTTTTCGCTGTTCTCTTTGTCGTCCACTAGGTGTCAGTCTTTGCATAGTAATGTTCAGATAACAGTCTCCACGAAGGCAATAAGGCAGTCCTGAGGTTGACCCATTCGAAACATTTCATGTTACAAAGGAGCCAACTGCATATGGGCACAGCACAAACTGCAGAGATAAAACACACACACACACAAACTGGTAACTCAAGCCCTCTCAAACCAGTAAATGGTAAATGGTCATTGGACTGTGTTCACCGGTATATAGCGCTTTCCCACTTAGCACCCAAAAGCGCTTTACAGTAATGTCTCACATTTAGTGACTAACTCACACATGGCAGTGTTGTTCAACACTGAAAATTAATATGCAGTCCCATGCTCCAGGTGAAAAACAATTAGGCTACATTTGATGCTTTTCCAAAGCAATGCACAATGTTATGTGACTCTCTGGTGTCTCTCTGGTGAGGAGAAATGTTTTCCTCTTTTGCCCACATGCTTGGAGAAATGAGAAATGTAATATGTTTCTGTAAAAATCTACAGAGAAGTAAAAAAAATTAACAATGTTAAAAAAGATTTACTCTGTAAAAAAAGTGCTTTCAAGTTGTGTTCTAAGACTGTATGCATTTTTGGCTTCGTTTTTTCTTGATATTGGTCCCTGTAAAAGCAGAGAGAAGCACAATGAATGACCAAACGTCAAAGTAAGAACAAGCGATTACACGAAAAAGCAACTTTACATTCACTGTAAACACAAAACACTAAAAGGAGACCCCGAAATCACACACACATGCATGCACGCACGCACGCATGCACGCACACATACACACACACACACACACACACACACACACACACACACACACACACACGTATACATCCATATTGTGTCACATATTGTGAAAGCGCAGAAACACACACTCTCACACTCACACACACACACACAAACACACACACATGTATACATCCATATTGTGTCACATATTGTGAAACTTCAGAAACACACACACTCTGTCACACACACACACACGCACACACACACACACACACACACACACGTATGCATCCATATTGTGTCACATATTGTGAAACCGCAGAAACACACACACACACACACACTCACTTACACACACACACACAAATATAAGTGCTTCTCACCATTTTCATCTAATGTTTGCACAGTGACTAAGGACTGGCTCTTGGAGCCCAGTTTTGACTGTCTTTTGTTCTTCCCTTTGGGCGCCGCCACCGCTGCCGACTCTGACAGGTCCTCAAAGCTGCTATCCTGCTCCAGCGTCCCATTGGGCGTTTTGCTAGTAGGGGAGGAGCTTGGAGTAGCAGCCCCGCCCTCATCCCTGGCCCCTTGACTGTTCTGCCTGCCTTTAAACCAGTTCTTCATCGTGGTGCGGCTCTTCTTCGTGCCCCCCGCCGGCTTGGCTGCCGGCTCCCCAGGCAGCGGCGCCAGTTTATCCATCTGCTCACTGCTGGCCTGCCCCCCCGGCCTCTCCTCCACACCCAGGCTGGACCCTGCTCCTGGCAGCCCCCCTCCTTCCACCGTTGTCTGCCCCAGTCGGCTGTGCAGGTCCTGGAGGGAGCCGCCAACGCCACCGGCACGGCCGATGCCAGCGGTAGTGGTGGTGGCCGGAGACCCCCCGAACGCCAGCTGGTACTTGGGGTTGTAGTACTTGTGCTCCGGCACCTTGAGGTTGGGCTCCTGCACGGCCTTGGAGTCGCCCAGGCTGACCTGGAAGCGGGAGGTGGACACGGTGGCGAGGGGCGGCCGCTTGGGCTCCACGGTGGCGGTGCGGACCAGCACGGCCGGCCGGCTGATGTGGAACTCCTTGTAGAGGTCCATCTTCTCGGAGATGGCGTAGAGCTCGCGGAAGTCGTTGTCGAAGAAGTCTACCACCTGGCCGGAGAGCACGGTGATCATGTTGCGGTCCATGCGAAAGGTGCTCCAGGAGAAACTGTTGGGTCAGGACAAAAGGATAGTTACACATTACATTACATTTTGCACTTGAGCTAATAATAATAAGCATAATAATAATAATAATAATAATAATAATAATAATAATAATAATAATAAGAAGAAGAAGAAGAAGAAGAAGAAGAAGAAGAATTTGTATAGCACAATTCATAGAAGATGTAGCTCAAAGTGCTTCAACAGTTTGGCAGGAAAAAGCACAAGGCAGCGTTTGTTGCGGCTTAATAGTGCAGAGAAAGTTCGTTCGGGCGCTGTTGACAGTTCCTGCTTGTGTGCAGAGCTAATGCTCTTATTCAGAGTGACTTACAGTGAATAAAGTAAAGGGACAGTGGCCCTGCATTGCAATTATTACATTATATTACATTACATTTAGCAGATGCTTTTATCCAAAGCGACTTACAACAGGAGGACACAATAAGCATAGCAGAACGAAATTGTGTTTTTTCCATACTCCAATATGCTGTTAAACACAACCTGTATGATGTAGGGAATAAGATAAGTATGCTTTGGGAAACAAGTTTTGTATTGCAGATCTACATTTCCATCCATTCATAGAGCTCTATGGCATCTGTCCCTGTAGTTAATTCACTGCAAGTTGCTCTAAACATTTGTCTGTCAAAGAACATACAATATAATGTAATATTAATCAAAATCACCTGTCAAAAGTCATAAATCACCTGTGACTTCTGTCATCAATCGCCTCTTAAAGGAATGGATGGAAATCTACCAGGATGGAGAGTGTACCAGTCCCACATTTGTCCCAATTCCCAAATTGTACACTCTTATGATTATGTATGTGACAAATACATTTACTTGAGCTTGAACTTTAACTACAAACTATGACCTTGACCCAACAACCTTAATGCTGATCAGAACTGGCTTTATCAGCTGGGCTACAGTGCCAATATGGGTCGCAGGACTTTGCATTTACCTGTAAGAGCCGAACATGACCTTGTCTCCATCCACCAGCATGTACTTGGTGCACAGAGACCCAGGAAGCATCCCAAAGGAGAGCTGGAAGCCGGTGCCCCTCACAGTCCGTACACGTATATTCTGGAAGAAATGTTTGAGAAGGGACAATGTACATTAAAGCAACACTAAGGAGTTTTTTTAAACCTTAAAATAATGTTTCCAAAATCGTTTCAGTGGTTCATCAACTTGTAACAGCGTAAAAGGCACTTCTAAATTCACTTTGCTGTCCTCCATGGGTTATGACCGCACTAAGTAAGTTTAGAGGAGCTGACTGTCTCTCTGTATTTCTCTATGAGAGACAGTTCCGCCTCCAACCTGTATGGCGAAGAAAACTACTTACTGTAGTGTTGCTTTAATTGCCATGCCCATTTACACAGACCCAGTACATTTACCAGATTTAGCCAAGGGCTAACTTTTATCTGTAGTGCCTGGAAGGTTGATGTTAATAAAAAAATAAAGAGGATAAACACATATATGAAAACCAGAGGTGCCTGTGCCTGTTGTCTGAAGTGTAGTGTCAGTGCCCTGATTTTCATCAGAGGTGTTCTTCCCAGGTTCAAACCCCTGCCACATTTTCCTTCTAACACAGGTGACTTCACTGAGTCTTTACTGAGCTGATCTACCGGTCTTGAGGAGTTATTACGATCAGCTAATTCAGAGCTGGTTGGATCAAATTTGTGGCAGGGTTTTTAGTTTCTGAACCCGGGATTAACACCTCTGATGAAAAGATAAAAGCAGGGCACTGACACTACATTTCAGACAATAAGCACAGATAGCTGAAACATAAAGCCTAAGCAAAGGCAAGTATATTGAATGCAGTATGGTAGAGACAAAAAACAAAACTTAAACTCTAGTAAGAACACAAACCACTGATAATACTAGCACAGCTAAACCAAATGTTGTGGTACACATTTATTCACTAAGCTTTTCCCCACTAGTGAGTGAATTGAGTTTTACTTTTGAAGTGGTTTGTTTAGGGACAATGGGTGCTAAGTGTGGCTTTGGCATACAAAACTAATACCAGGGTGTGGAACACTTCACCTTACACTACCAGAGTGATCACATACAAAGCAAACTATGACACCCGCATAACATCACATGCAAGTTCATCTTTTATCTTTAATCAAATACTCCAATCTTAAGAATAAATGACTTTAATTTTACACTGTACATATAAGCTAGAATACAGCACAGCTAAATGAACTATACTTTATACAAAGGGATAAACATTTGAGATAGAAGATCTGGATATAAGGTGTGTCCAGGTACACTTCAAACAAACTATAATCTTTCAGAAACTCCAATAAGACTTTACATAGTCCAACATGTTAATGCTAATTAATGCTAACAAACTCTCAGGAGCTACAGCAAACAGCTTTGGCAGCAATCTTCACTGACTCACCTTCAGGTGCTGAGAGCTGACCTGCAGCCTGTTGCACATGTCCAGGAAGTGAACGGCCCCGCGGAGATCTAAGATAATGTAGACGGCCACACCGCGTTTGGACGCGGCATCTAGGAGGTCCTGAAGGATCTGTAGGTCGGTGAGCAGGTCCATCACTATGGCGATCACCTGTGGGGGTGGGGTGAGGGGGTGGAGGGGGTCAAAGGATAATGAAGTTCAAGTTTAAAGTTCAGTTTACTTATATAGTCCAGAAGCTTGACCAAAGCACACAAATAGAATAAAACGAAATAACTAAATAAACATACAATCGGAGAAAGATTATAAAAAACAGAGGGAAAAAATCGTTATCATAATTATAGGCCAAAGAAAATGGGCAAGTTTTTACATTACACAGAAATTTATGACACAGAATCCTCTCAATAAAACAGAATATGTCATGCTGATCCTTCATAGTGTAACCAATATCATATGACAGGACTATACAAATAGCACAAAGACAAACATCTTTCTTCAAATACACATACATGGTACTATAAAAACATAAATGATTCCACATGGTTCACAGTCATGAATGCTGCTTGTTGACAGATATCACTTTTTTGTATCATCTGTCCATGATTATCTATCTGTGATTTTTTTCTCAATAAAGCAAAATGCATCATGCTGATCCCTCGTGGTGTGTATAATCCCATATCATAGCAGTATGCAGATACAGAACTGCTTTAAGAAAAGACAAGAATGCTCCTTCAAATACTCATGCATGATTCTGTAAAAACACGAATGAAATGATGAAACCATAATATAACCCTTTGAAACAAAGGCCTGCTTTACATTAGAAAACAAACCAATGGAAGTTAAAGTAAAAGCAAGAAGTGAACACGGACTGTCCCAGACATTACTGCAATGACTCACACATGCTGTGGAGCTTTGAGGATGATGATGATGATGATAAGTGCAGATCTTACGGGGGCTGGGAGGAGTCCTCTCCAGATAACTGTGTGTGCTAGATGATGCAATGCCAAAAATCTTACCATTCTCCACGTTCTACAGTAAAGTTTTTGTATATTATATTATATTATATTATATTATATTATATTATATTATATTATATATGATGTTCGATATCAGAATTTATGTTACCTTTTATTAACATTGATTGTGGCTGAAGAAACTGTTGAACATCAGGTTCCTAATCCAGGCCCATTTAATTACATTGAGCTGTCCACTATGAGACTGACTCAGCACTCAGTAAGAGTCCCTGACTCCCTTAGACTTCTTGCCTGGCTAATTCTACAAAGTCTACAATACTGACTGCTCAACCATTTCAGGGCCATTGTTCCAGAAACCAAGGAATTAGGAACACTGGTACTTCAAGGGCACAGAAAAACAGCAACTGGACCCCAGCCCAGTTTTCTGACAAGCTATCTCGCCCAACACCCAACACCATTGTGATAGTCAGCGTGACTGTCGCCAAAGTTGTGTCCGGCTAACTCGCCGCATGCCTGACCAAAGAGGCTTTTGATGTGTGTTCAAGGCTGTGCGACACCTCCCTGGACAAATCCAAAAGGCGCTGTTGGCTATCCGTCTTATGGGCCATGCCCCTCAATGACACAAAAAACAGAGTCTACAGGCGACTGTGGAGGAGGATTATCTTTAAAAAAGGAACAACATGAACTTAGGCATGTCTGCAGACAAGAGTTTACACAAATCCCTGTGGGCCAACTTGAGTGAGTACATTTCTATGTGCTACAATTGTTATGTCACCAAATCAATGAACACAGGAAAGACTGTTTTCAGGAAAGGACTGTTCCAATGCACCTTGATAGCCAATGTGTAAGCAGTTGGTAACTACAGCAACAACCTAAAACTCTCGAAACAAAAACATTTGTCTTAATTCACACGTAAACCATTCTATTACGCTGTTTCAAAGGAGGTGCCACGTGTGAAATACTATAATTGGCCTTTAAGCGTGCTGGCAAACAAATGTACAGCGTGTGACACTCCCCTTTGGCACAACTGGAGTGAGTGAGTTTCTATTGCCTTGAGCACCTGACAGAGATCAGGATCGGATACAAACAATTAGACACGATGGGGGATGGGACTGTGACAGATACATAGCAGAGTGATGGTTAACTGACACTTGAGGAATCCACCAATCACTGCCTGGTGGAACTAGTTGGTTTGGTTGTTACTCTGTTTGGTTTTTTACTTTTTTGACACAGGTACTTCCCTGTTCATAAAAGAAATCTTACACACACAAAAAAGATCATATTTCACAAAAAGGGGGAAAAATCAACCTGAATACTCCAGACAGACAGACAGACAGACACACACACACACACACACACACACGCAGGCACATACACATATGCAGGCACATACGAACACACACATGAACGCACTCTCACACAAGCACCCACACAGTTGTATTGTCCTCAGTGAGATAAGAAATGTTTTTGTTGACTTAGGCTCGAGTTCCTTATTGCTGCCATTAACAGGACCTTAAGCCCTGACATACATTCACTTTCTCTTTTAACCACCCTTTTTCCTCTCAACTTTACCTATACTCATCTTTTAAAAAAATCATCTTGAAATGTTTTCCTGGGCCAAACTTTGTGAAGAAAAAAAGAATTGTAATGTGATGTGGAAAACAAAAAGAAAACCCAACCCGCTATCAAACCTTCTTATCAATCATACTGTAGCTTCCCAGGAATCGCCCACTGTGTTGTTGTGCCAAGCTTGTTGACTGTACCACGCCAAGCACAACGGCCCTTTCACAGTGCAGGCCCTTTCTCAGAAGCGTTAGAATGGCATTCGGGATTTCTCATGACTCATCAGGAAGCTTCTCAGCTGTATCTTTGTGGTGTTTCTGTGTCACACACAGTCCCTGGACTCCCACAAAGAGGGTGTGTGGGGAGGGGGATGGGTTGGGGAAAGCCTTGGCAGTCTACCCTTAAAAAACATTAAGGCTAATCTAAAAAAGATGTCTCTAGTGCAGTGGTTCTTAACCTTGTTGGAGGTACCGAACCCCACCAGTTTCATATGCTCATTCACCGAACCCTTCTTTAGTAAAAAATAAAATATGATTTTTTTTACTGGTGCACAAAATTATGTCATGTGTATCCTGACCTCTGCGACGGAGGCTCCACCGAACCCCTGAGACCGACTCACCGAACCCCTAGGGTTCGATCGAACCCAGGTTAAGAACCACTGCTCTAGTGTATGAAGGACAATATTAATAAATGATCTACCAGTCCAATTACTCTTGTACATAAAGAGCACACATACAGGCATAATGTGTTTTCATAGAACTTTAGGAAACAAAAGCAGCCTAGCACACTTTATATGTATGAAATGATGACGTAAGTAGAGTATATGGATTGAAACTCTACTATTTACATAGTAGAACTCATACAAGGAAGCATCCAATTCCACTTCACAAACAGTAGGCCTACATCCTGTATAGCTACTTCTTGTGATAAAAGCACAGGACACAAGCACACTCACACACACACACACACACACACGCATGCACGCACGCCCACACACACACATACACACACTAGGGCAATGAACAGCACGCCCCAAATACTGCACTAATTACCACCACAAATATGTGCCACTTCCTCCTTCTTGCCGTGTACTGGGTGACCGGGCCATAGAGGAGTGCCTATCTCTATTCCTTTGTGGGATGAGAACCACACTAAGATAAGCAACAGATTATAAGTAACTTTACTTATGGACACTAATACATATCCTTTGTTTTGTCTTTGTCACACACACACACACACACACACACACACACACACACACACACACACACACACACACACACACACACACACACTACAATTAAATAAAAGAACAAAGGTCCATTTACATAAACGTAAAATTACTTGAGAAAAGTAAGTGACCCTATATTCTCATACACTCAAAATAATTTAGCACCAAGTTCAATTACCTGAGGAACACATGGAGTGTAGCATAGAAAGGATTGTGCCATTAAATGACTAGAAGAAAAGTTGAATGTGTAACTTTCTGTCTGTTACAAGCTAAATGTTTCTTTGCCAAACACTTCTCCCTCTTCTGCAGTTGTGCATGCAAGATAATACAATTCATAAACAAATCCAGATGTGTGCAGATATTGGTGGATATACACTGTTTGAGGGAACTAAAGGGTTAAACATATTGCAGATACTGAAAGCTCTCTGTATGACATACCATGGGTGCCTAACACATAGTTGGCCCTCTGTAACTGGTAAATAAAGTAGAAATAAAAAAAACAAGAGTGTAACCTGATATGGCCACATAATAACGTGCACCACAAAGAAATGACATACTTTTTATACCGCTTGTTTAGGACCACAGCTAAACCTACAAACGTTTAAGTAGGAACAACTGTATAACCACGTCATTACAGCAGTAGATTTGAGCACGTTATCTCTTTGACCTATCCCACATGAAAAGCTATGAACTTTCATATCGCCAATCACACCTACAAAGACGACTTTCAAAGCAAAATACAGCACTGTCCTACTTAGGCCTAGTTTTGTGATCGTTGCGCAACTCTTATAACATAAAGGCTGACAAACGCTCGATGCGGATATATTGCAGTTATGTGTGTTGAAAGTAAACGTGCTCCCTTCAAGTGCGTTTTTACTTAGCAACTGTACAGCAGAAAGGCTGGCAACGCCAGTGGTAAAACATGAGTCACTTAAACAAACCAATTGGAGGGGTGTGTGTAGTTCATTACACAGCATGGGCCAGCTGTACGGAAAAGTACACTTCACATCTGTGACACACTGTTCCCGCTGACGAAGCTGTGTATCATTCCCTTGTTGCCAGACTTATGAAAGCCATTAGTCGTTACTGTAAGCAAATACTTCACAGACAAATCGTATCAATTGTATTCTTTCGGGATGGATGCCCCAAGCACAGACCGTAGAATTGAAGATCTTTGCCTTAAGGGCAACACCAGAACAAGACATGGTGGAAGTCTGACAAATCTGAAAGTGATGTGATGATGCGAATACAACGCCAGTAACGACATGCCCCACGCGTACTTCACCCTCGCACTCAAGCGCATTCCTAAAACTTCCACTGTCTGGCACAGTAACTGGAAGAAATCTGCTCAACCAGCATGAGTGACGTCAACCGTAACTGCGTAAATAAAACAGGTTACTAACACTACAGTTGCAAAGAAAACCAAATGTTATAAGTGAAGTTTATGAATGTAAAACCATATTTATCTGTGAACTTATAACTTTTCAACATTAGGACGATCAGTATAAGTTGACAAACTACCTTATGTGCTTCTTGAATCATTCTGCGTACCACCTCTTTGATATGCGGTGCGTTTTGTTTTGGGGGATGCGTGTAAACTGCCGCCCGCGTAACCCCTTTAAAAAATCCTCCTGTCGGCCATCCAATATCCAGTGGGGGCACTTCAGTGTCCGAAATTTGCGGCCAATATGTTGACTGTAGACTAGAATCAGAACCTCGTCTTTCCTTGTCCCCAGGTGTCTCTGAAAAAGTCGAGTCATCCTCCTCGTTCGTTTGGTATTCCTTAACTGTGTCCCTCAGCAACTTGACCTCCCGGGCAGATAAGAAATCTTTTTCATCGTCTGTTTTCAGCAGCATTTTGAAGGCGCCATCGCCTTCCTTTAGCAACAGTTCCAGGGCAAGTCGCTGTTCCTCGCTGTACAAAAACTCTGGTCGGGACTCCGGGATTTTGTCGTTAATGTGACCGTCGTCCATGCACTCCAGCTGGGATTCAGCCATGACTCACGCCGGAGCGTGCTGTGTAGCACCTAAACAGACTTGAGTCTTGAGGAAAGAAGCTGTCACCTGTCAACTTCGCCCTACCTGAGTGACTGCCGCGGGGTGCAAGCAGGTAAGGCTGTCCAGGCTGACGTCTGATCTGGGCGGAGCTAAAGAAAATCCCACAGAAATACACCCATATAATTATCGCTGTGATTTATAGGAATTCTTTGTAAACTGGGATTCAATACTTGTGTCGTCAACTTTCCAAACTTTATATAGTTTCTTGGTATAGTTTCTAAGAGGAAAGGACCAAATAAACAACACACTGTGTTATACACCCAAGCAAATCAGTCACCGGCACTGAGGAAACAATACAGTCCTGTCAGAAAAATACATTTTATTAAATCATGAACACACAATGCAACAGAGGTACAAACAAATTAAGCAATGTGGATGAGAGATTATGGACTGTTAGGAATGTTTGTGAAATTGCCATGTATAGCAACAACAGTAATAACAGAAGTAACAACGGGGGCTGGAAATCTGGTACAATTCAAAAGTGTTCCTCCAAAGACAGTGCAAGCGGACTCAATCGCTGGGTCATAAAGGGGTGGTGTAGTTGGAGGGGAAGAGGCCTTCTCGCCCTCTGAGTCGCCCCTTCCACCAGGATGGGTCCGTCTGGTCCAGAACCTCGATCACATCGCCGCTACTGAAGTCCAGCTCATCCTTCTCCTCCGCCGAGAAGTCGTACATGGCCTTTACTTTTAGCGTGCTTGGCTACAGATGCAAAGCAAAAAACAAAAAAAAAACAAAGTAAGACACATGGGTCTTTATTTGTTTAGGACATAGCAGAACAACATGCATATGGACACACTCAAACACACACACACACACACACACACACACACACACACACACACACACACACACACACACACACACACGCACACATTTGCAGCATTATAATCAGAACAGTATTAATTCTATATAATTACAAAATAATATACCCATAATAACTTATTATATTAATACATTGAGGGCATAATGTTTGCACACAAATGCAATTGACCAGATTATTTCACAATACTGAAGTATGCGAACATAACATAACACATACTAAGTTGTAATGACACCAAAGTTTTACAAAGTATGTTTAAAGCTTCTTTCGAGATACAGTATATGACTTTGGCTAGCCGTATGTCAATAGAGAAAATTGAAAAAGTGGGACACACTGTAAAACCAGATTGTCAATACAACTCCAAACTTTTGATGTAACCGATTACGTCAATAGTTTTAAGTACATTAACTATATATTTTAATTAAAGTTAACTTTAAAGTTCATGTATTTAAGTTCATGTATTTAAACTTTTAAAGTTAACTTTAATTAAAATATATAGTTAATGTACTCAAAACTATTAACGTAATCAGTTACATCAAAAGTTTTGAGTTGTATTGTATTATCCAGTTTTACAGTGCACTGTTGTTGCATTGTAGGCTGACTCAGCTAGTGAAAAAGTTATATTGATACAAAAGTGTCTTGGCTTTACTAGGCGTTTACATGGTATGCCTGACTACCGAAATATACAGTACAGGCCAAAAGTTAGGACACACATTCTCATGACTATTTACATTGTAGATTCTAACTGAAGGTATCAAAACTGTGAATGAACACATATGGAATTATGTACTTAGTTAGTATGTACTTAGTACTAGTTTCTTCAAAGTAGCCACCCTTTGCTTTGATTACTGCTTTGCACAGTGAAAATAAAGAAAACACATTGAGTGAATGAGGGGTGTCCAAACTTTTGGCCTGTAAGGTACATTTATAAATGTATTACACATACTGTATGTTTTGCCAGAGATAACAAATGATCACATTCTACGTATTATCGTTTCTGATGGTATGGCGGATTGAAGTACTGCTGCAGGTGAGCAGCTTCTAAAGGGTCTTCCTGAAGGCTTTCATTGCCTCCCCTTGAGGAACCGGAAAAGCCTGTGTAGAAACACGACCCCGAGGACTTCTCCCATGGGAAGCTCACGTGTCCACCTGCCTGCCTACTGTGTGGGACATGTAACTATCGCTGGGCAATTAATCGAAAAAAAATAATCGAATTGAGAATCGTAACCATTGACTGACAATGATCAAGCACATGAATTCTAGTTTCCTCCTATTTGTAAGTCGCTTTGGATAAAAGCGTCTGACAAATGCAATGTAATGTAATTGTTGTTTATTATTACTGTTATTATTATTTATTTGGTAATTGTTTTCTTTATATTCTGTGCATTCCACTGTGTGTGTTCATGTACTTTTGCTTGAAAGCACACAACTACATGTGTCATGTGATTCTGCCCAGTCCAGTCAATTAAAGGCGATTTTAATTTGTATGTGTTCTGTATGTGTGTGTGTGTGTGTGTGTGTGTGTGTGTGTGAGAGAGAGAGAGAAAGAGAGAGAGAGAGTGAAAGAGAAAGAGTAGTGTGTGTGTGTGTGTGTGTGTGGGTGTGTGTGTGTGTGTGTGTGTGTGTGTGGGTGTCACCTGAGGAGGAGGCAGGGGTTCCGATGGGCGGGGCGGCAGACCACCGAATCCTCTCGTCACACCATGTCCTCGCTCCTGATTGGACAGACAGACAAGAGACCCCTCTGACAACTTACTGACAGCCCACAACTAACAGCTGTGACAGCTCGAGTGAGTAATGGCAAAATAATACAAGGGATCTTTGGAGATGTAAGGCATCATGCAATCTGATGTGGGGAAGAATTTAAGGTGGCCCAGAGGGAACAATCAATCAAAAAGAGATATGAAATCACATTTTATGAGTTATTCCCCATATCGGTAGTTGCTTTGAAACCCCAGCTATTTCAAAAGTATTCCTGTGAATAAAAGAGCATAGTTTCGAGCTGGAACCATTTAAAAATAGCATTTAGTTGTAAAATCAATTTAAAAAAATCAAAGTAAAAAAGTATTTTCTCAGTTTTTGCATTTCGTGACCATGCCCATATAACTCCTCATATAATTAATACTAGGTTGGGGGGTAGGAGTGGGAAATCTGTCAGATATTGGAGTACTCTACCTGTTGAGGTACAGGTGGGCCTGGTAATGCACCTCTAAAACCCTATCAGAAGCAAGACATGACAAGACATTACTCTTCTAAGTAACAAGCATGGCATTTCCATATTTCTGGTCTCTTCTTATTATTATTTTCTTTTTATTACTATTCTTATTCTTATTCATTTCCATCATTACACTTATGGCATTTGTCTGGACAGAGTATACATGTTCTACTGAGATGATAATAAGGGCTCTGTAGTAAAAAACAAAACAAAACAAAACCTGGAATCTAATAGAAGTCATGTGAAGACCTTAAGGGAATTCAGAGGGAGCAGTCAATCAAACACATATAATTAGGATCAGGTTGGAGGTAGGAGTGAGAAGTCTACTCTACCTGTTGCGATGCAGGTGGCTCTGGAAGTCCACCTCTGAAACCCTAGATACAAAAAAACATTACAGGAAAAAAAGACATGAAAACATTTTTTTTTTCCAATCTTAAAAGTAGTATTGTGTTTACTGCACTCAGTACCAGGCACAATATTTTCATGTTTCCAAGGTCTTCTTCTTCTAATTTTTTAACATTAAATATGGTCTAAACTGAGTAAATCAATGAGGGGCAACCTGGCTTCCGACAGTCACAGTTCAACACCACATATTTCTGTTTCAGCAATTCACTAAATTAGATGATTCTGCTAAACAAGTTGACCAGTTAAATAATCTGTATTACCTGTATTGCTAGAGTAGATGTACAGCTGAGACAGGCCTCTCAAAAATACTTGAATATGTTACTATGTATCCATTAGCCATTATTATAAAATGAAACTAATATACATGTCAGTGTCCCAAACAGTCTCATGTGAAGAAGGGGTCAATTATAACAATAAACATATAACAAGGTCCGATGTGGGGAAGGATTGTAAAATCTGGCAGATGTTGGAGCACTCTACCTGTTGCGGTACAGGTGGCTCTGGTAGTCCTGCTCTGAAACCCTACAAGGAGCAGAAAAAGCATGACATGAAAAAGACATTAAAATGAATGAATGAACAATGAAAAAAGTACTAAATGGATCAATCAGTCAGCCACTTAGCCACTCACTCACTCATTCACTCACTCACTCAATTAATAAAATCATTCAGTCAGGTGTATGGAGGGCATGTGTGGTAGCTGATGTACCTGCTTTGAGGGGACAGGCTCTGAAGGCCCTCTGAAACCCTGAGGCTGAAAAAAGAAACATCAAAAGATGAAAAAAGACAAAACAAGAAATGTGCATGCAATGGTCCTGCTACAATGCTGCAGTCTGTGTAGAAACTAAAGGACGGTATACAAAAAAGATTATTATTATCATCATCATCATTATTATTATTGTTGTTATTGCTGTTGATATTGTTTGCTAAGCTATATGTCCCCTATCCCCCACCATACCAGCGGGCTGTTGTCCCGTAAGAGGATGCGACTGTGCTTAGAGATAGAGTTCTGGGTGTAGTACTCCACCATCTTGTTGAGTGACGTGAACTTCTCTGTCCACAGGTAGTACTGTCCCCGGGTGTCCCGCATCACCTTGAAGTGCTGCACGTCCTGTTCATGCCTGAGGAAGGGATTACAAACACAGAGCTGAGTAAATATATGGAGCCACACCCACATACACGCCCGCACACACTGAAGAAACACACACACACCCACATCTACACCCACACATACACCCACACACACACGCACGTACAGTCATACACACACACACATATACACTCACGTGCACACCCTGACAAATGCACACCCCCACCGACACACACACACACCCACACCCACACACGCACGTACACACCCACACCCACACACGCACGTACACACAGGCAAAACCTGATAGGGCAGCATCTCCCAGCCCTGCCTCTGATTAGGTGAGCACGCCTAAAATGCCTACAAACCAGTCCGGATTTAACTAATTACAGGAAAGAATGAATTACAACATAACAAAGTTATTTACAACTTGGAATCCGGTGCAACATCATGTCATATGGTATACCAAATTAAGCCCCAGGCCATAAAAAAGGAAATGCTACACTAAGACTTGGAAATATGTTTTCATGATGGTGACGATGATGATGATGATGATGATGATCACCATCATTATCATCAACACCATCAATTCATGGCCAGACTCCAGATAAAAAATCTAAGTGCACACAAACTACAGACACAACATACAACACATAGAAGAAAAAAAAGAAGAGAAAATAAATAAAAAGATATTTGTACTAAGAGATACTCATATCAGCAACACCAAATGGGTGACTGGTACTAAATAGCTGGAATTAACCGATAGACTAAAAATGTGGAAGAAATGAATTTACTGTAAACATCACGTTTTTCATTAGAGCCCTAAAAAATACTGACTCCTCCTTTACAAAACAGGACAATGGCAAAGCAGTCCCTTGTTTCCCTTGAATCCACCCCCCCCTCTTACACAGTCCTTATGTGCCACCTGTATCTTCTGAATGCTTACCTTTTCAAATCTTTGACCATAAGGGTATGGTAAACCAAATGCCTTGAAATATTTCACTTTCACCTAATTTCACCTGTGCACATATGGAATGTCCTAGTTAATACAATTATTCTCCTCACAAGTGACTGCAGATGGGACAGGTGAGTGGGCACGTTGTTTTAGCTCTAAACATATTGGCTCTGTCTTTAATTGCTGTTCACGGATTGGTTGAAAAAAAATGCCATCATTGCCAACCAAAGCAGAGTTCCCTGATGCTAGCTGCAGATGGGACAGGTGACACAGAAAAGGGACTTTCTCTCTACCTGCTCGCTGTGGTGAATAAGAACACCACACCTTTGAGGTCATAGTCCCCGTGACACAGATAGCAGTAACTGGAGAATACCACGAGGGAGGACTGTGACTGTGTAACTTTGTGTCAGCCTGAATGTGAGCAATAAATTTCCCATTAAAGTCTGCACAATGTGCTTTACACAGGCTAGCTTTGGAATGTGTACTGTAGCAGAAAAGACACCTGTGTGAAACAACACATGGAATGTAGCTGCACTGAGTGACATACAACATGAAATATACAGCATAATAGCCTTATGCATTCAAGTGTTAAATACAACAACCACATAGACTTAAAACTATAAGTGGCAGTCCATTGAGCGCATTATACTATATCATGACAGCAATTCTATATCATACAGTCAAACATACAAATGTATCAATATCACAAAAAAAACACTAGTACAATAAGAAAACATAGAAACACAATGGGTTTGAACAGCTGCACTGCTTGCGCCCCCCCAGTTAGTGGTGTTCCACACTCTACAGGCCCTCTAACATTTATTCTGATGACCCTGATGTGCACTACTTTTTATACCCACCAGAGGGCACTCACAACTCGCATGGAGCAGAGCCGTATATATACGGCTCTGGCATGGAGCACTGATATAAGGGTGACGTGGAGTTCATTTCTCCAGGGGAGAGGGTACTACAGACTACTATATATTCTTTGAACTTGAATCACACTGCTTAAAACAGTGCTGCTTAAAACTAACTTAAAAAAAATCAAGGCAACTTTCTGTATGGATCTTAACTCAACAATGCCATATATGTTCATAATGTAGAGGGTAATGTTGGGTTAAAAAGTAAAAAAAAAAAGTAAGAAAGTTCATGTCACTAACACTTGTCTAGAAAGTAACTTAGGGACTCAAGTGTAAAAGGCCTATGTTCCTTCCCAGGCATTGCGTTCATCACAAGAACATCGACTAGCCTAGGCAACTAGACGAACTTGGTCTAAACTGATCTGTTTCGTGGTTCCCCAATGATGGAACAAGCTACCAGTTGCTGGTCATCCCTCTCTGTTGTTAAGATGCTCTCAAAAAAGATTTTCTTCCAAAGACACCTCCTATACTATTCTATGCTATCCTAGTTGTGCTTGTGCTAAGTACGCTGGTGCTGTAGCTGGATTGTTATTTCCCTCCAAACATTAACACAGCAAAAACAAAAAAGACACTCTGTGCATTTTAAATATAACATGCAAAGGAAGTACAGAGGAAGTAACCCAATGTGGTTCACAAGAAATAAAAAAATGAACACAAGACAAATTATGTTGCAGCTATACAAAGCTCATCACTCATTAATAGGTTATGGAATGACGCCTGTCTTTTTGTAAACTAGAAATAAAAGTTGAAAATGAATTTTCACAGTATTTAGTGTCATTTAGTGTTCACATTTATTTTTGAGATTTACAAATTCTATATTTCATTCTAAAAGAAATGGCTATTTTAAAAGGTGTGACAGAGTAAAAGAGTAACAGACGCAGGATGTTATTTATATATATAGACAGATGCAGTGAGCTTACTCTTACACTGGCAAGTCTGGCATACTGAAGCTTCCTACACCAAGACCTTGATGGTTGTTCTCACAACTGTCAACGGAACCCCACCTGCCCACACAAACCCATTCATGTTGTGGGTCTACCCCACGCAAGAGCACGCACACATTCCGTAAATGACTGGCACCATCATACGATCACCACTCTGTGGCACAATGAGTGGGTTTAAAAGAGCATTTTCCATGTGCTCTCTGGAATGTAAGTTGCACAGTTGCATTGCACCTGTACTAGAACAGAGTAAAGCCCTACCCTCCAAGAACTGTCTTTTTTTGCCAGGTGCCATGTAAGTGATAAGGTGCGTATTTGACGGAATTAATCAATACTAGCGGAGTTGAATAACTTTAAGTTATGCTCCGGCAAGTTGATTAATTCAATCGAATGCACGTATCGAAGGCTATAATCCCACTTATGGCCCAGTTACCACACTCGAGAATTTATGAACCAAAATATTCCAACATAAAATGTTATGTTGGAATATTTTAATTATTCTATAATTTCTTTAAAATTAGGAATCATTGTCTGCAACCTGTTGTTAAAAAGTAGAGCAGAAAACCATTAAATTAGCCCATAATGGTTGTTATAGTTACCATTCTATGGGGCATTAATATGGAATGGTGCTTAATCAAAAAACAGCATTCTATTTGACTGGGTCATAATATACTGTTGAATTAATCTGCCTTTGCCAAGTCACATGAATCTGCTTCTGAAGTAAATCTGCATGGAGTACTAGATAATACTTCTGACTTGGTATGGCTTCTACAACAATGCTATTGCCCTTTGAGGATGGATCAATCAATCAATCAATCAATCAATCAATCAATCAATCAATCAATCAATCAATCAATCAATCAATCAATCGGTCTGTCTGTTAAACACATACACCCAGCAGATTTGATTAACTATTGCACTGTTAATTATTGATGAGCGGTACTCAGGGTTATTGCAGCCATGTTGGCCTTATGCAGTAAACAGGTAAATTTAGCCAATGCCCTACACCAGTGGTTATATCCTTGATTATATTCTCCTCCATGAGTGTAATTTTTGCTATATGTTAGAATTGCACAATATTAGGAAAATGTGAAGTGCATGATCACATTTCTGAATTTTGCAATGACAATGACTTGCAATAAATAAACAAACACATAAGTATAGACTTCAACATCTTTTAGCTTTATCTTCACCATTAGATCCTAGACAATGAGCAGCCTATAGTTTGGAGTAGGGCATCAAGGGGAGTAGGCCCGTATCTGATTTGTCAAATATTTTGATAGTTGGAGCGCAAAAGCATAGCCTATAGAAATGTACCATTTATTGCAGCTGAAACATGTTTTGCAAAAAGTATATCATAGGGCTGGGTGATTAATCGTTTACAAATTGTAATTGTGATATAACTTAGGTCAGTTGTGATTATCAGCCTGGTAGAGTGTACCTTTTCATGCGCATGGCTGGGGAAAGGGAAAGCTGGAAAAAACAAAGTGTAAGTGGAGTAGGGCGCAGCGAAAGTAATGCTGGAAAGTAATGCTGGTCTTGGAGTTACTCCTCTAAAGCTAATGTCATTGCTGACACCAAAAGTTACAAATCAGATTATCAGTTGTGTGGTGATGGTTGGTTTATAGCCAAAGTCACATGGAGGGAAGAAAGTGGTATGAGAGATATGCCAATGGCCTCAAAAACAGGTTTCAATTCAGATGCTCTCAAAATGTGAGTATCAGGGAAAACAAACATGATAAAAATGGATATGGGACGATGTGGGAAAATAAATCGTGATGGTTTTTTTTGCCATATCGGCTAGCCCTAGTATATTGTGAATTTTAGATATATTGTGCAGCCCTACTGTATTAAAGCGCTTTAACTAGGAGGCTTTTAACTAAGTCTGCTTACTCAGTTTAAAAGACAAATCGAAATCGATAAGTACACATACAAATGCACAGACAGCTCAGACCTACTATACGTTCAAAACGCCCCAACTAGAGTTATCTAAACTAGATCTTCTGGTTAACTTCACCTCAAACTGCAATCAAGTGATATCAGCTCAGCAGAACCACCGAGAGCCACTACAGATAGAAAGTGCCACTGCTTGAGACCGCAGCAGCAGGTATAGTTAAAGCACAGTGCCACAATATCAGGATACCCCATCAGACCTCCTAAAACTACCAGGCTGAATGGTCCAATCCTTCTAGATTGGAACAGGAACCTGTCAATTAGGCTAAAACAGTGTTCAGCCCACCCACCCATTTACAGAGTTAGGACAAAGCAGGAACACCACCACATGCTGAGAGCACACTGGAAAAAGAGCTGGGACCTCATGTACAAAAATTGCTGTGGATATTCACTAAAAAGTTTGAACACACTTTGAACCTGAAAAGTTTTATGTGCACAAATAGAAATTGAGGTATCAAACCAGGCGTCAGTCAGCAGTCCTACGCACGTTCTCTTTGCACATTGTGCATTGCCTTCGATGGTCACCAGCTGACAATTATGCATTACATTACATTTACAATACATTACACGTAGCACTCTTATCCAGAGTGACTTACAGTTATTGAGGTACAGGGTTTCACTTACAGTCTCTGGAGTTGTTAGATGCTTTGCTCAAGGGCACTTCAGCTATTATGGTAGGGTGCAGGAGAGCACTAGTCGTGTACTCCCCTACCAGCAAGCCCAAATACATGGGAAATATAGAAAGGAAGGGGGCCCACAGAGAATGTTTGTGTACAAGGCCCACAGTTGAGTGTTACAGCACTCCACAGACCTACACAGCTAAGTAGCCGCAGAGCTAAGGAAGCTGTGTAGCTAGGAAGTTGGGAAGTTCGGTAGCTGGGTAGTTGTGGAGAAAGTTGAGTAGTTGAGTAGCTGGATATTTAGATAGTGGTGGACCTAAGGAAGTTTGGTAGCCGTACAGCTGGGTAGCTGTGCAGTTAAGGAAGTTGGGTAGCTTGGTAGCTGGATAGCTGGGCAGCTGTGGAGCTAGGAAGTTGGGCAGCTGCAGAGGGAGGCTGACCTGACAGAGATGGAGAAATCCCCAGGGGAGCTCTGGCTGCCACGGATGATGAAGGAGCCCACAGGCTTGGAGAAGAGGGTATCCTGGGCCTCGTGCCGACTCGTGTTCTCCTGGTACCAGCTGGAGACAGGAACAACACACAGGTATCAGTGTCTGTCTTTATGTCTCTCTGTCTGTCTCTTAGCTAGTTCTGTTTCTCTGGTAGATGTCTATCTACCAGTTCTGTCTGTCTGTCTGTCTGTCTGCCAGTTCTGTCTGTCTGTCTGCCTGTCTGTCTGTCTTGTAGGGGCTTGTGTTGTCCTGATGCAAGCTGGAGGCATCAACAACACACAGGTATCTGTGGTATGACTGCCTGCCTGCCTGTCTGTCTGTCTGTCTGTCGGTTCTCTCTGTCTGTCGGTTCTGCCTGTCTGTCTGTCTTGAGCTAGCTGGAGTTCTCCTAGTACCAGCTGGAGGCACGAACAACACACAGGTATTAGAATCTGTCTGCCTACCTGTTTGTCTGCCTATGTGTCAGCCTATGTGTCTTAAAGCATGAAGAACACACCGGTAACAGTGTTGGTTTGTCTGTTTATCTGTCTTGTGCTAGCCAGTGTCCCCCTAGTAGATAAAAGCAACAATAACGTACAGGGGTCTTTCTGGGCTCTTTCGGTCACATCTCTGTGAATTTCTGTTTGGTTGTTTACTGTGCTGTCGTTTTCTCCCTTTCCCTCTTTCTCCCTCTGCTATATCATGACACATAGCTGTACAAATGCACAAACACCCACTAGTGTACACGAGTACCTGTTTTTTTTTTTTTTTTTGAAGCAAACGTTTTATCTCTCTCTCTCTACAAACTCTCTCGAAACATGAGTCATGTCCTCCACACACATACACACACCCCCACACACACTGTCACTTACACAAAACCAAGCACACACATGTGTTCCAGGTACTCGAAAGTATGCGCAACACCTCGGCCTACTGACCTCTAGATTATTTGTGTATCTTTCAACAGCCTCCACAGACACCAAGGATTAAAAAAATGTTTTCTCTCTCTCTCTCTCTCACACACACACACACACACACACACACAGACACACAGACACACAGACACACACACAAACACAGACATGACAAGAGGAAGCTACTTATGAAACAGCATGTCAGCTTTTCTCAGTGTCAGCTACATGGTGAGGAAACAAAAGGACACACAGGCAAACAGTACAAGTGTTCACACCAAAGAGTGAAATACAATAACTGCTTACAAACACTAAGCTGCCCTCTCACCTGGGGAGTTCGATGGTGAGGTAATTTTTGGGCACAACGCCTTCCTGGCCATGCATCTCTGCTTTAAACCAGTCATCATTAGTCCCTAAGATCTGGAAGAGAGATAGCACTGTTAACAAACCACCATTACCCCTGACAGAAAATGGCACATGTTAGCATTCATCCAAACGTAGACATTGACAAGGAAGGAAGTAGCTGAACATTGACCTGAAAATCAACAATTTATATTGAAGGTTGAACAAGTCAAACCCATTTTCTTCTAAATTCATGAAACAAGTCCTTGTTTCTAAAGAGCACCTGTATATGATACATACCAGTGCAGTAGCACTCCTGACTGTCATTTTTATTTGCATTTAACATGACAAATAAATTGACCACTTACGCTACATAGTACTGGTGACTACATACACATAGGCATACACAAGTGGCTGCTATCACAGTTACAATACAAACTAGCATTCCCCTCACACAAAATGGCATGTTGCTCTTTTGTAAACTCTTTCTGTTCTGTCTGTTGTGATCCTAGCCTGTGTACTGTGTACTTTTTATGTTTTTATTTCTTGTCTTGGCATCAATGTTTGTTTGTCCTGCTTTGTTCTTTATGACTGTGGATACTGTTTATACCCTGTGTTAACCCAGAGCTCCCATGCAAAAGAGATTCAATATCTCAGCAGGACCTGGTAGCATAAAGGAGAAATAAATAAAAATAAATACCAAATGTCTAAGCATTCATCTACAGTGTGTAGATTTTACACTTACACATAGACACATTAACCATTTCCTTTTATGATATTAGTGCTGGCTGCATACACATACTCTAAGGCATGCGCATACAAAAGTGGCTTCTGTCCTCGTTGCTCTTCTTGTTGTTACCGTTTTCTGACTACCACAAAAGTTATTTTAGTAACTCCCTTAAACAAATGATGAGGCCTGTTAGAGAACTACTGACATGCACGCTGTGTAGAATTCATAGCATATTTAAGGATTACAAAGTACAAAAAAACTGTAGAGCTTGCCTTCCTTACTTTTAAACATTTGTGCAGTTGACCAATAACCCCATGTGTATATGTGTGTATGTGTGTGTGTGTGTGTGTGTGTGTGTGTGTGTGTGTGTGTGTGTAAGAGAGAGAGTGCAAGAGAGAGAGAGAGAGAGAGATAGACAGGGAGAGAGAGAGAAGGGGGGGTTGGTTGAAAGTAAAAATTGAGAAAATCACTCATGGGCTCACCTTAAGAATATCTCCTTTTCTGAAGCTCAGCTCGTCGCCGGCGGTAGCACTGAAGTCAAACTTGCCTTTGGCCTCCATGGTGGAGGACGCTTAAAAGCAACTGTTCCCTTATAGCTGAGAAGTGACAGCAGAGTAAGCGAGTGAAAGAGAGAGAGAGACAGAGAGAGAGAAAGAGAGAGAGAGAGAGAGAGAGAGAGAAAGAGAGAGAGAGGAAATAACACCTTAAGCCCAGTGTGATAGCATAGCCCTCCTCTAGGAGAGGTTGTCAAAAGTAACAGCAGCAGCAGCAGCAATGATCTGCTGTCTCTCACTGCGCAACACTCCTATCTGATCAAACAGCCCTCCTGCCTCCCATGTCACAGGATATGTTGCCACGTGCTTCTCTCTCTGTCTCTCTTTCTCTCTCCTTTTCTCTCTCCCTATTTCTCTTTCTCTCTCTCACTCTCTTTCTTTGCATTATCTCTCTCTCCCTCTGTCTCGGTCTCTCTCTCCACCACTCTGTCTTCTTTTCTCTTTCTCTCTTTCCCTCACTCTCTCTGTTTTTCTATGTGTGGGTTCATGTGTGTGTGTGTGGGTGTGTGCAAGCGAACCTGAAAAAGTGTGCGCAACTGCACAGTTTACCGTGCACACTTGCGCAAACCAGAGACCTCTACCTAGATTTCCCTATCTGTTCTGGTTTTAGAGATGGCCTTGCTACTTAATGGGACACAGACACACAGACACACACAGGGTTACCTCTACTGAGGCTTTCCCTTACCCTACCCCTAGACAAGCCCTGACCACACACACACACACACACACACACACACACACAGACTCTCTCTCTCTCTCTCTTTCCTTTAAATATAGTGTGCAGTATGTCAGTGGATTACTGTATTAACATGCTGCAGCCAGTGTTGCCTGTGCTTGTCATGCTGTGTCATAGCGACCAGGAAGACAGCCTGTGACTGGTGTGAAAGAATAAGGATGTCGGCTTGGTTATGACAGTTGTCATTCACAACACCAACCCGACCAAGCTCGCACACAAAAAGACAGAGACACACAGACACACAGATATTCCTTTTTTTGGGACCGGGCTCTTTTGGGCTCATGGTAACAAACTCTGTCTGGCCCTCATGTGCCTTGGTTTTGCCCCTGTTTGTTACCTGTTAGATGTGCAGTTTTTCTGGGAATACCTTTCTGTGAGAATCCTGAGTTTAAACCCAGCCTTTGTTTGAGGCACAGATTACCTGAGACTCTTTTTAGAAGCTGAATTTTGCAAAGCCTAAGTTAGTTTTTTTCCTACGAAGTGCAGTTGCCTTTGTCTTCTTGGCATTTTACTACTTCACCTATTTTACTACATACATTTTACTACTATTTCACCTAAGTTTGCTATTAAAAACTCTCACCTGCATCTGCAATTGTGCTCAATCTTTCCACCTGACAGCACTCTCTCACACGCGCGCTCGCTCACACACACACACAGACACACACATGCACATGCAGTCACACATGCAAACACAAAGGTACAGAAACACACACACTCTCACCTACAGTGTACCTATATGCATTAATTCGTTTTTTTTTCTTTGCTTGGCTTTTCTGTCTTGTTCACATTGTTTTTTGTTTTTGTTTACACAAGCTTCATGTTTACTGAAGTGTTTTGGCTGCTCCTTTATTGTTTAGTCTTCTCCTTCACTTTCTCGCGCTGTCTCATACACACACACACACACACACACACACACACACACATGCACGCACACACGCACACACACACACACCCTCTATCTCTCTCTCTCCCTCTCTCTCACACACACACAGTTTGTAAATGGGACACACTGGCTGGGGAACACACACTCAGAGCTATCCAGGAAGCTACAGGTGCTTCCATACAGCTCGAGTGTACTGACAAACATAGTGTACAGAGAGAGAATGAGACTGTCTTCTTGAAAAAAAAGTTTTAAGTGAAAATTGACATTGGTATATGTTACAAAAACACTTTGTAATCTCTGCAAACATTTCACATGAAAACTACATGATGGAATGTCTGTTCATGTGCCTATTTGTTGACAGGGACTGAATCATTATTTGGTGGTTTAGATTTTATCCTTACTTTTTGTAACCACCACTTAATCATGTATGAACCAAATGCTGTTTTTAGACATATTTCTAGACACAAAAAAAACACTAAAAGACAACATGTCTGCTTGCAAACAAGACAATTTGTGTCTTCTGTCTCTAAATTTTCTTCTGTCAGTGACAGTCGTGAAAACGTTCCCTATTTATTACTTACAGACAGGTATAACTGAGTATTTTTTCTAACTGAATGATACTTGTGAGGAGAAATCTATTGCAAATCCGGGGACATCGCAAAGTAAAAGTAGGGGAGAGCCGTGACGAATGAAACACTTTTTACTTAACGGTTATTTTCAAAGACAGTGAAGCAAATTAGAGTTATTTTGTCATATGATCATCAACCCACAAGTGTATTCTATTAGTTAGTGGTGTAATTTAACACATCCGATAAGAAATCACGTTCATTTTTAACTTTGAACGCAAGGTGTCCTTTGTTACAATCGTCCCTCATTGTCGGCGCGAATGAAACACGCAATGATTTTTGATCACAAAAAAACTACCAGTAGGTAATATTTTGGTTACCGATGTCAAAAACAGTCTGGCGGAGACAACGTTTAAACGCAGTAACGTCACGACACGAGATTTCACGGGGTTGTGAAGTCTTGCATGCTGAATGTGCTGACGACATATGATGTTTCAGATGTGTATTGTTTTTGAGAAAATAGCTGTGTTTCTTACGTCCCGTGTTTCATTCGTCACGGCTCTCCCCTACACTGAAAGGTTATGTTACAGTGGCCCTGAAGTAACACTACAGCAAATTAGAAATCACAAGGACAAATTAGAAAACACAATGACCTTACAGAAAACACAACTACTTTCACTATTACTGAAAGGGTATGTCTCTTCTTGTAAGGAGACGTCGTCTCTGATTGGACAGAAGCTCTGCCTGTCTAGACTACCATGTTCCAGTTCTGTGATTGCTGTCACATTACTCTCCCAGATGAATAAAATGAATACATTTTTTTTTATGTTGATGGCCAAAACATGGGAGCAACATTGATTCATAGTACAGAACTAGACAGAGACACCATTTAAAGGCCTTTGCAGGTGTTTTGAGTTAATTAGCTGATTAGCTGATAATTAGCTGAGTGTGGCACCAGGTGTCTTCAATATTGAACCTTTCCACAATATTCTAATTTTCTGAGATACTCAATTTGGGGTTTTCATTAGTTGTCAGTTATAATCATCAATATGAAAAGAAATGAACACTTAAAATATGTCAGTCAGTGTGAAATGAGTGTGTACATTATACATGTTTCACTTTTTGAATGGAATTGAATGGAAATTTGAATGGAATTTAAACATGAATTAATGTCTTGTCAGTGACTGCACCCTTCCCTCCATCCAGCCTTGCTGTTTTTGCCTTTTTTTCACTAGTGCCCCTACAGAAAAAAAATGTTGTTACAAGAGAAGACTGGTCAGGTTGCAGGTTGACCGTGCTTGAGTATGATTGCCTACGCCTCGACATTTGGTTGACCTGGCGTTGCCGCTAATGTTGTTGGTCATGGTCGTCGAGTTGCCCTGAAAGACATCATTTGCAAGACCAACCCCTTGCTGAGTAACCCCTTGCTGAAGTCTGTAGCCCTGCAGTTGGATATTTAACTCCACCCACATCCATGTCGGCCATATTGTTACATCACGTCCACAGGACTCAAGGCACAGTGGATTGCACTGAACAGGTATTCATGCGCAGCAAGTTTTCGGGTAGGGGAGGAGGGAGTGAGCAATGTAAAAGCAGCGAATGACTATGTGCAGGGGTGGATTAAGGAATGGGCCTACTGGGGGGTCACGTCCAGAGACCAGAGGTCCCAAGGGCCCAGGCCAAATTGTCTCCCCCCAACCCACACACTAGGCGCGTTCGGGCTGATGTAAACGTTTACATGCGCCTACATGCGTTTGCAGTCAGTGATGCATTGTGGGATGAAAATGTTGCATGATGGTTAGACTTTGTGTCAGACTTGCCAGAAAGGCGTGGCGATGTCACAAAAATGTGATAAGGTCATATGACCTAAAAATCCACGTGAGTTAAACGCATGTAGACGCATGTAGACAAATCGTGCAAGCGCTTGCAGTTGCTTTCACACGGCTACAACCGCCAAATTGTCTCCCCCCAACCCACACATTGTAATGCCCTTCCCCAAGGGGCCTCATGTACCAGGTAGCATAGTGTACGCATGTTAGGTAAAACCCCCCGCCATAAAGGGTGGTAGGTTCCAGGTCAAATCAACAGCCCCCTCCCTCCAACTCCGGGGATAGCACACGTAAGAAATGCACATCATAACCAACCAGGTTGAAAATGGACGCATGAATAGACATGTTAGGAGCAAGATAACTTTTTTTGCGCAGGGGCACTCAATTCCTTTATCTGTCCCTACCTATGTGGTGTGTGTCAGGCAATGTGTGATGGAGAGGAATGCAACGTGTGGAAAGCAGTATGTGTAGGTGTAGGAGGCATGAGTGGGGTATACTGTTAGATCCATCAAGTGCTGTAAGTCTTGTGCAAGTGTGTGTTGTGTAATGTAAAAAAATGTGGACATGTGCAAAGTCGATATTGTGTGTGTGTGTGTGTGTGTGTTATTAGGGATTTTTACAAATGCCGCAATCTAATGTGAGGCACATGTGACCTTCTGTTACTACTGTTTGTGTGTGTGTGTGTGTGTGTGTGTGTGTGTGTGTGTGCGCGTGTGTTTGTGTAAGTGTGGGGGATACCCTGAGGGTAAAAACTCCTAAGTCTTTCAGTTCTAGCCATGTAACTACACAGGTGTTGTCTTGACTTCTGACATTATTAGAATAAGAATATGTTTATTTTATTGCACTAAATGACTTCTGTCTCTATCCCAGACAGATCCATTCATCAGGAATGTTGATGTTTGACTTCCTTGTAACCTTTTCCACAATGACAGCCTCTTTATTCAGCCATTCAAACTGTCAGTTGTCATCAACTATGTCCCAAGCCAATTGTTTTCTCTGCCTACAACTGTTTCAAAATAAAAGTATTCATTGCAAGAATTCACAATTAAATCATTTAACTATTTAAACTATTCTATTATTGAACTGTTTGGACATTTCAACTGTCAGTTGTCATCAACTATCTCTCCTGTCAACTGTTTCCTCTGTCTACCATTGTTTCAAAATAAGAGTAGTCACTGCAGTAATGCAATTTACAATTAATTAACTATTAAAACTACTCAACTAATAAACTGTTCAGGCATGCTAACTGTCATTTGTCATCAACTATGTCTCCAGCCAACTGTTTGCTCTGCCCACACTTGTTTCAAAAAAAAAAAAAAAAAGCATTTTCATGCACTGGGAATTCCCTGGAATTACATTCTCTACTTGATTTGCTTTTGTGTTTTAGAATTTGCTTTCGCATTTTGCACTTCAGGGGCACTGTTTATTTCTCGTTGTGTTTTATGATTTGCCTCATGCTTTTTTTTAATTTGCTGTTCTAATTTTTTTAATTTGTTGTTGTGTTTTGCACTTCAGGGCCCCGTAGTATTGAGCAGATGCATTGATCCAAAAAACACCATGCCACAAATCACACAGTAACTAGAACCGGTATAACTGGCATGGGCTATTATGGATTAGGCAGGTGTTAAAGTGATGTAGGCAGCTCTGTACAAAGCATGGCCTAGTTGTGTTTGAGAAGGGGAACGTTGCCCTTAAGAAAGAGGCCCCGGGCAGCCGCTGCTTTGCATAGCTTAAGCAATTCAAATGTGGAAGGCACAATTAAAGAGCCACCAGACAGCCTTTGCTTTTGCGCGCCTAGGGACTGGATGTAGCGAGGGGTGTGTGTGGGCTCACACTCGTCTCTTACTCCCCTGCATCCATTTCAGAGATGTTTTTTAAACTGCATGAAACTCACACAGAGCTGTGAAACACGCATACATATAGGGAGACAAAAGCTATTTGCACATTACAGTCCAACCTTTCGAATACCAAGGCCTATGGCATTTATTTGCACCTGTGCACATAGAAAACATAAAACACGTCTTCGGTCTTTTTTAAACTCTAATAATTTACTTTTTTAACTAGTTATCAGGCATTTATTACGTAAGTTGACCATTGGTAGTTACCTACGCCGACTTATGTACAGAAGGTGCTTGGGCACGTACATAATAAGAAGACATTGTAAAATAAAAGGTTTGTAGGCTATGGCAAGGACACTTACCTACCAGGGACCACAACAGTAAGAACATCAACAACTTGTGTACCTCCTCCAGCCCAACTTCTCCCCCACTCGACAGCTTACTTTTCCGGGCTTATTTTTTCCGTGTAGAAGGACAATTATACGATACTGTGCTGATGGTAGGTTAACGTAACCTATATTAACCGATTACCAGTAACCGCTATTTCTAATAACTAATATAGACCCAGTGATAGTAAAGTCATCAGTAGTGCTCCTATACAGCGCGAAAACACCGACAAGTGCAGTCACTCACTGACGGAAGGAGACAGCATAACGCCAACTACTCGATAATCTGCACTTCCCCTTGTAAGGCAATGCATCCTGCTTACTGTAATGTTTTGCATGACTTTAACCTGCCCTGCTGCAGCAGGCGCGGTTCCGCTTCAGCTGTGGTCTTTTAGCCGAAATATGGCAAAGACTGGAGGACAACTGGAGGACAGAGACCATGTTTATGATGCCATGGTGCATTTTTAATCTTTTGTTGTCAGATGTTATCAGGTAATAGCATACGCCGGTGGTCAGCTATATCAAAGGAAACATTGTAGGCTACGTCACGTAACGTCATGTTTTTGCATGTGGTCTGTCATGGACAGTGTGTAAAGGGCTGAAGGTTACGAGACAGACAGTTGAGCTTAAACATTACATTACACTTAGCTGCCGCGCTTATCCAGAGCGACTTACAGTTATTTAGGCCTACATGATTTCAGTTACAGTCCCTGGAGCAATGTGTGGTTAGATGCCTTGCTCAAGGGCACTCTAGCCATGAACGAGGGTGCAGGAGAACACTAGTTATTTATTCCCCCACCCCCATTCTTCCTACTGAAACGGAATTTGAATCTGTGACCGTTTGAGACCTCTCTGCTCCCAAGACCAACTCTAACCACTAGGCCACAGCTACCCCAAAACTTGATGATCTAAGCTGATCACAGTTGCTCTGTGCTTGGGCTCTGGCGTCATGTAGCAGGTATGTAGAGCCAGGCACAGTTAAGTCACTGCAAGTCGGCTAACTAAATTACTATGTTTGTGTGTGTAGTTCACTACTGAAAATAGAAATAATTTAGTCATGCAATTAAAGGTGGCATATTTGGATTTGGCTTTTAATCCTCTGTAACAGAATTTGTAAAAAGTAAGTGTTGGAAGGACCACAGTGTTGCAATTGCAATATTGTTTCCCCTGAAAGTGACCATGTACTATAGGCCCTAGTCCTTATACAGTGTGGAAACCGTTTACACAAAAGAGTTTGCACACTGTAAGGCGCTTCTGTTATTACACACACACACACACACACACACACACTCCAGAATGAAAGTTATGAACAGTAAAAATAAGCAAATTAGTAATGCTCAACCTCACATTGATGTCTACTGTTTCACAACTAGGCTAACAGGAAAATGATGCCTACTGGTATTGACCACGGATCACAAGGGCAGTAAGGACAAGGCAGTAAGCATAATCATTAATCAGCCATAAAAAGAAGGTGGTTTAGTGACTGCCCAAGTTACAATAAGTGGTAAACCTTGTAACAGAGATATCTTTTGGTTTCATTTTCCATGTGAAACAAAGCCAAAGGCTCCTTTAGGAAGTGCCTGGCCACTTGCTTTTAAATGGAGCCTAGGGAAGTGTCTAAATCCTCTTTTTGGAAATCCCCCAAGGTTTCTATATGCTACTCTGAGTTTATTAACGGGCTTGCTTGCCTGTCTTATTGACAATCTGTTTTTTTATTTTTTGCTGCTTCTGAATACCATTTATTTATTGTGGGGGAAAGGGGGGGGGTTACATTTGTTGAAGTCCTAGTAAATGTGGTTTATGGCTTTTATTGTCTTTATTTGAATTTATTGCAGCCAACCCTGGCCAAAGTATGTGTTTCAGTTCTCCTCCCAAAACATGACACTGTATGCTTTTGTTCAACTGGGAATCACCCACTCTCCACTTCACTCTTTTAATTTTAGGCAAGTGTGAACTACAGTTAAGATATACCTACCAATAATTAATTGTAATATCCTCCCAACACACAACATAGTTTGGGACTGTTTTAACTACTTGGTTATTTCAGGCTACCACTTTCTACCACACTCTAAATAATAATGGTTCTTCAGTGAGATGGCATAGAAGAACCTTTTTCGGTGCTTCAAAGAAGTGTCGAGGCAACTGATCATTAAAGAACCATTTGACATCTCTGGATGGTTCTAAGAAGAGTGCAGGTTCTTCTTTGGCATCAATAAAACGGTACTGACCCCATTCTTTTTTTTAGAGTGTAGTTGGTGCCTCTGCCTTTAAAAAGTTTGGCAGGATGAGCTGCCCTCCATGTCAGCACAACTTGTGAATGTGTGGCATGTGTGTCGCACACTTACAGCATCTAACCAATGGGTGGCAGTGTGTGGAATGACAGGCCAGTGTCCATTAAAGTGGCCGATATGCTGTTACACCGCTGTGTTGCTGAGAGGCATGACGGTGGTGACTGCTGATGGCTGTGGCTGTGGTGCCTGTAATGAAGGTAAACTATGCAGGTTGTCATAACTCTCATCCAGTTCGAGGAACACAGCCTGAGTCATGTTTTCTGGAGGTAGGGACTGTAATTGTTATGTGGACATGTGTTTTCACATGTGGTGTGGAGCTTATGTCATCATGTTGCTGAGGGCACTCCAGTACCAATCCTGCAATTTGAGTGTTGGCCAAAAATTCATAATTGTGGTATAAGGTAGTATGTAAGTATAAATGTTGGAATTTCATTTTGTAATAAAAATATTGGTGTGTAATAGAATAGAGCAGTTTCTTAAAGGTTAATTTTTCCATCCCCCTCTCTCTGTCTCTGTCTCTCTCTCTTTCTCTTCTTTCTTTCTT
>CM059281.1:10452625-10485125 GCA_030347295.1 Setipinna tenuifilis
CAAGTCAGACACAGAGAACTGAAATGTTTAAGAGAGGTGTATGAGTGTCTGAGCTCTTGTTGTAATAAAATCATTTCGATAGGGGACATCCACTGCGTACTATCCACTGAGTCATGCATCGCCTCCGTTGAGAATACAGAGAACTGATTTTTCAGAGAAGTGGAGACAAGAGCAAAATGTGTTTTTGTTTGTGTTTAGGTACAAACAGCTTCTGCCCCCTGTGTATGTGTGTGTGTGTGTGTGTGTGTGCGTATGTGTGTGTATGTGTCAGAATGTGTGTGTGTGTGTCAGAATGTGTGTGTGTGTATGTGTGTGTGTATGTGTTAAGAGAGAGAGAAAGAGATAGAGGGAGATAGAAAGAAAGAGTATATAATGGTTTGGTACTCCTCCAACATTTCTCTTTTGGTGTCAAATTGGGGGTGATAAACTATTACACTCTGCAGTGGGAAAAAGAAAGAACAGAGTTTTTGAGAGTGCAATAGTGCATTGTGGTAAGTATTTTTTAGGGGGTGACGGGAGGGGTGAGTGGGGGGATGGGGGTTAGGGAGGCATCATGGGTGATGAAGATGGATGGTGACGGCTCTGTCTCTTCCCGCTGTGGTGCAAGCGAAGGTCGAAGGCGGAGATGATGCCGACGCAGTGGGACTCGCTTTGTGTGACACACACCTCCATTCATCAGCCTGTTACACCCTTGCACTCTCTGTGTCGCGCACACACAAACACACACACACACACATGCAGACACACATGCAGACATACACACACATACACACACACGTGCAGACACACACACATAGACAAAGACACACACACACACACACACACACACACAAAGACACACACATGTGTGAACCACCTGCATTCATCAGTCTGTTGCACCCTGGGACTCTCTGTGTCATGCACACATGTGTAGGCACACACACACACACACACACACACACACAAAGACACGCCCACGCGCACACTGACATGCTCACATATGCACATGAGCAGACACACACACACACACACACACACACACATGCAGACTACAACCACTCACATTTATACACAAACCATTGAACACAGACACAAACACACATATACATGCTCAGACACACACACACACACAGAGAAACACATTTAAACAAACTGTGTCACTGATCACAATCATCGTCTGAGGGCCTGTCAGTATTTTTCTCCTTGTTCTTCAGTGGATGCTCATGCTTATTCACTCCTCTCACCCACCACTGCCTGCAGCCCAATAATTGGTGTTATAGTTACTGCCATCACTGTAACACTCATCCTTGTCATTATCATCAGCAATGCTCAACCCTATCTGGATAAAACACATTGTATACATGAAGGATGAAACACTGATTGGTTGTGGTGGTGCACGGATCGAGAAAAAGAGAGAGAAACAGAGAGAGAGAGAGAGAGAGTTTGTGTTTCTGTGTGTGTGTGTGTGTCTGTGTATCTGTGTGTCTATATGTGTGTGTGCAGGCATGTGTGCAAGTGTCTGTGTGTGTGTATTTATATTTGAGTGTGTGTGCACACATGTGTGTGTGTGCATTGTGTATGTTTGTCTAAGTAGATGGACCATGGTGATTGTGGTGAATTGGAGGTTGAAACAGAGGACGTGTCTGCACCCTTTGGTGACTGCAGTGGGCTGGCAGATGGAGTATCAGTGGGGCTGTCAGCCAGGCTCCCTTGACCAGGGCAGGGTAGGGCTCCAGGCAGGGAGGGCTCCAGGCAGGCAGGCAGGCAGGCAAGCAGGCAGGCAGGCAGGCGTAACCTTTCCCCCTGCTCCCTTGTGTGTCTGCTCACCACTGGAGCATCACACTGGAGCTCGAGCTGCACTCTGGCCTCTCTCCCTGTCTCTCTCTCTCTCTCTGTGCGTGTCTCTCTCCAGCCTCTCTATCTCTCTAGCCCCCCCTCTCTGTCTCTCCCTATCTCTCTCTCTCTCTCTCTGTGCCTGTCTCTCTCTCTCCCTCTTTGGCCTCTCTGTGTGTCTCCCTGGGCTCTCTCTCTCTCTCTCTCTCACTCTCTCTCTCTCGCCATCATGCTCTACATCAATTCTCTATTGCACTTCTCCTGCACTCTGGCCTCTCTTTCTGTCTGACTCTCTGGCATCTCACTCTCTCTCTCTGACCTTTCTCTCTCACTCTCTTTCTATCTCTCCACCATGCTCTCCATCAATGCACTTTGGCCACATGCAGATGTTTCATGTGGCCAATCACATTGTCTTTCATCCCACCACTCTCTTCACAGTGAACTTTGGCCACATGCAGATGTTTGGGCCAGTTAGAAGTTAGACAGGCCTCACATTTATAAGTATGGTCTGACATATTTAAATGCTTAGAGAGCTATGTCATGCAGAGAGCTGTCAAGAGAATCCTAATGTAAAGTCAATGCCTGCATAATTTTTTGATGGAGATTGCATGAATTGGAACATAGAGTTCCTGTAGAGATCAATAAATGATCAGACAGATCTTCATAATTACATGTCAGTTATTGTGTGTCATTATTTCGTCATTTCTTGATGACACCCATTTGAAACCGTCTACACAAACCTTCCAGTTTGCTTTTAGGCTGATTCTGTGCCAGTTCACCACACTAAAGCTGACATGCTTTCTGATATTTAAAGATGGGAGGTTGTATGAGGTTTACATAACCATTAGTATGATGAGGAAATAAAATGATGAAACCATGTTGAAATACAATTCCTATAAAATATTCTCTATTTTTTTACGCAGTGTAGTGTAGTGTAGTGTAATACATTGAGTAATGCATGCTTGTGTGAGTCAGAAAGCTAGCACAAGCCGTCCTCTGGCTTACCATTTCTATCCCCAGAAAAGCACAGAAATGGTGAATTTAGCTGCCAGACTTTAAAACTTTTTTTGTTAGGCAGTAGGCTGCACCTAAACTCCCTCAAGATTTGGGTTAAGCCTGGAATGTGTTCAGCTAACAGCCATGCCCCCGTTTGACAGAGGATTTTGATATTCTGTTCCAGAAGGAGCCTCGAAGAACCAAGCTTTTAGCAGCCGGGTTTTAGCAACTGCCTAAGAGACTAACTTGCTTCCTAACTTCACTATAGACACCAATGGGACTTTTTATGCTGTTCAAATTCCACCAGACTTAGTGTGACCTTGTGCATTGAAGTCCCAATGGCGATTTGCCTCCAAGAACTTATTTTGCTGAATAGTGCAGTACATTTTCAGTGCGGGCAGGTTGCTTAATCTGCCATATTTAATGTGACAAATGGGATAGTAATTAGAAAGTTGGTGGTGCTGATAAAGGTGGAAATATTTAATTTTAAAGTTATTCTACTGTTGCAGTTAGTTCACAAGCGTGTGGTTCACCTCCAGTGTATTGCATGAAGGGTGAATCATGGCTGTTGGATCAAATGAGCATATACTATCATACAAATATGTCTGTAGAAGACTGGGTTGATGCAATTTGTCAGTTCTATTCAGAGATTGACATTTTTTATGAGGTTTCATAGATCACCGAATCACACTCTCTCAATGAGGATAACCACTTACCCTCAAATTGATACGGATACTCTCAGATGCTGTCTGATCTGTTCGCTGTTCGGTTGGCATCACCTTGTTTGGATGACATTACCGGTTCAAAGGATTTGTTTGATATCTTCCATCACGACATGAAAGCAGCCGACACGCAATAACAAACAGACAAATTACGGCATCCTCTTTGAAGATATGTCTCATCTGCATGAGCATACAACCAATGTACATAAAAAAATGACATGGATAAAAAAAATGTTTTTTTCTTTTTCTTTTTTTCCAACACAGGTGGTTCCGTCTATTTTTTTCCGCACCACTGGTCTAAAATAACTGCAAATACAACCTTAGGGGAAGGGTGGCTGAATTTACAACCAGTGTGCGTTGTTATTTTTGGGGGCCGATTCATGCTTTGTTTACCAGTCAATGAACAGTCAGGTGTGACTTCGGGATACAGCTTCCGCTTGCTCTCCGCTGTTATGTGTGAGCTGGCCAGGCAGGCAGGCAGGCCGGGAGGGAGTGGAGGGGAGGGGTGGGAGGGGAGGAAGGAAGGGAGGAAGGGAGGATGAAGAGTAGGTCTGGCTGTCAGGCTGTGCTCTGCGTGCCGTGCCCAGGGGAGGAGAGGGGAAAGTGGGCCAGTGAGTCAGGTGGAGGCTGGGTTGGGATGGAAGGGGCCAATAAATCAGGAGCAACAGAGGGACTGAGTGGGTCTTTCTTCAGAAGGAGGGGTGGCGGGTATGGGTGGGTGGTGGCTCTCTTGAAGGGAGGGGGGGGTTTGGCGGCAGGGGTGGCCTCTCTTGGGGGGTAGAAAGCCAGTAGAAAAAGGGACAGGTGCACAGGTCTAGCAGACAGAATTCAGTACTGCAGCTGGTGCACTGTCCCATTACTATTTTTTAATGAGTTCCTGTATAGCCCATACACACACGTGTGTGTGTGTGTGTGTGTGTGTGTGTGTGTGTGTGTGTGCGTGCGTGCGTGCGTGCGTGTGTGTGTGTGTGTGTGTGCGTGCGTGCGTGTGTGTGTGTGTGTGTGTCTGTGAGTGTGTGTGTGTGTGTGTGTGTGTGTGTCTGTGTCTGTGTGTGTCTGTGTGTGTCTGTGTGTGTCTGTGTCTGTCTGTCTGTCTTTAAAGACAGACCGAAGAAGATGTCTGCACCGTACAAACACAATAATGGTCATTAACTGAGCGTTGTACTGAAACAAACAAACAAAGAGTTCGAGGGGATGTAGGACACTACACTACACACATACAACACACAGCAAGAGCCTTACCAAGAGACACTAAGACTGACACACAAACAGTGCCAAAGTAACAAAACCAGCCCAGCCCAAACATACAAAGACAACACATAAAATATCCTGTCAATACCAATGCAGGCTGACAAATTGGGGAATAGTTTTTAAAAAAAGGCAGAACAAAACAGAACAGAACAGAAAAAAACCAACGACTTTCATACAAACAAGCTCCCGCTGCGATTGAGACAAAGACAAATAGAAAAACACCATGATGAACAGGCTGTGTCACAAAAGTGACAAACATACAAATGCACAGAGGCAGATGCTCCATGTCTGTTGACATGTCTGTGGCTGACGATATGACACGTCTTGTGACTGTATGACAAGGCTGTTGGCAAGGCTGTGTTAAAACATGTAAGCCTGCATAACAGGCAGGAGTGCTCTTCATTTGTAAAGATAGAGATTCCATTTCTTGTATTTGCACCCATGCAACATAGAAAAGCTGAGAGAAGCTGCTGGTTAATGCTGGATGGCAACACAATCTTATACACGAACACACACATATGCGTGTACACACACACACACACACATACACACACACACACACACACACAGAAACACAGTCACAAACTGCCCCAAAAAAGAGAAACAGCGAGAGAGAGATGGTAAGAGAAAGAGAGAGAAAGAGAGAGAGACACACACACACACACACACACTCACACTCACTCACTCTCTCTCTCACACACACACACACACACACACAGAAACACAGTCACAAACAGCCCCAAAAAAGAGAAACAGCGAGAGAGAGAGATGGTAAGAGAAAGAGAGAGAGAGAGAGACACACACACACACACTCACTCACTCACACACACACACACACACACACATACCTCTGACTGAGCACCAATACAGTAAGCCACAGGACCAAGGTCATGGAAAATGCTGCATTGAAATCTTAGTAGTAGTAACTGAGAAAGTGACTCTAAAGGGGAATCTAGCCACAATCCAATAAAACCTTAGCAAACTTTTGTTCAGTCTATCATAGTGTATCATAATATCAGTTCAATAGGTTATTATGAAAGCCTTTTGAGCAAGAAAGATGGCATTGGCCCATCGTAGCTCGATTAGAGCTCTGCAATGTGTTTCTTATGGCTGAGGACTAAGCTGCACAAACAGATAAAAAGAGAGGACCATTTTGCGCTTTGCGGTCCCTGCTCTTAAGAAAACGATGGCAAATACAAACCTTATCGGTCTCTGAGCAAACAAAAAAGAGTGTGTGTGTGTGTGTGTGTGTGTGTGTGTGTGTGTGTGTGTACACAGACCAAAGTGAAGGAGACTTGGATTCTGTTCTCTGCTGAGGTTTTTTTTTACTGATAAAACTGTTTTTTACTTGTGTGTCCTTGAGATGAAGGACTATCTTTTTATGTGAGATCGACCTAATGTTCAGATGTGGACATCCCCCATCGTGCTTCAGAAAGTAAAAGTCCTATCACGTGTGAGTTTTAACTATTATTCACTGAACCCACTGTTACTAATTAGCACAGCTTGCCATCCAGCTAGATCAACTAATTAGTGACATTAGCTGTGCAAAGGAACACGAAGAAGAAATAAATGTCAGACATAAAAACACAGGTCAGGCCTGCTCTGAATGTGTTTGAGGTGACATCCTCCACACTTCTCCACTGATGTACTGTAAGGTTGGTAAAATGTAACTGCCATTCAATATATGATTGATCAATTTGTACTTGCAAACTGAGGTAAAAGTGTATATATATCTGTGTTATGTTATCTTATATGTAATGTACCTGCACCAACCATCTATCTATCTATCTATCTATCTATCTATCTATCTATCTATCTATCTATCTATCTATCTATCTATCTATCTATCTATCTATCTATCTATCTATCTATCTATCTATCTATCTATCTATCTACACTTGGCAGTGAATCTTCTGAATCTTCTAAATCTTCTGTGCCTTATACACAACTTAGGTGTATACAAACACCTGTTATAACTGTTATACTTTCTGTATATAACTTTCTGTTATAACTGTTATAACTTTCCATCTTGGTCAGGTCACTCTTTCTGCCCTTGTCTCAAGAGCATATTACTGTAAGCGAAGAGAGCACAACTTAATATTTCATTCTGATGAATCCCTTTTGCATCACTGGTATCAGGAAATAAACTGTACAACATGTGCTTGGTGTCAAGTTAACTGGCATTGCAACAGCTGTTGTTTGCAGAAGCCACAAAGCAATTTTAGAATGTTTTTTATTTCTTCAAAACGTCTGCCAAGGCCAGACCCAGCGCTGTGGAATGACATCATTACCTCGCCTGCCAGAAGAGAAGAAAAACTTCCACTTAACAAAGTAAGTAAGTAAGGGTGTGCGTGCGTGTGTGTTTGTGTCTGTGTCTGTGAGTATGTGTGTGAGTGTATCAGACAGATAGACAGACAGACAGAAAGTGAGAGAGAGGAAGTTTGATCCCTCAGCATCAAAAAATCCAACATTCGTCTGCTTGAGTGGCGAAATAAGCTAAGTCGGCCCTTATAGATAAGCTGATTTGGGCTCAGGAGCAGACATCACACTGTTGGGGGTGTACAGTCAAAAAAAAAAATGAAAACGAGAAATGGACTTCCATGATAAACACCATAGGGATAGGGACCGTAGCACTGATAAAAATTAATGAGTAGTGTCTGTCCACCACAATACAGTTAAACTTTTCTTCCAAACTAATGTCTTTAGTCATTTATATTTGTCTGAGTCACTTGCATTTTAGTTGTGCTGAAATGAAAGAGCTACTGTTTGGTCAGCATGTTACTGTTTTACCTACTCTCTGAATCACCCTGGCAGATAATATTTCAAGAATGTCGACTGTGTAATTCTTAAGAACATTTTTTAATTTGATTTAAGATTATAACCTCACCTTATAATATTAAAGTGGTGATACACCAGACAGCTTTTTAAAAGCAATGTTGCCAGGCAACATTACTAACAGATGCTGTTTGGGCATTTCTTTGCAGGGGAACTTAGATCAGAAGCAGGCATTTTGTTATCATGTAATTAAAATATCTGCAGCCTATCATGTTATTGCTCAGCCATTTTGCTTAAAAAGTTGCCCATGTACCACCATCTTTACCATGTCAATGTTGATGTTTAGGTGTTTGCTAAAAACACATTGTCTCCTATGTGTTGGCACTCCGTAATACATAGATGAGTGTGGTGGTATACAGTGGTGCAGAGGAAAGATATAGTACACTCTGGTTTCTTTTAGCAATCACAAAAAGGCAAGTGAACGATGTTTAATTTGTAATTAAAAGAGGTGCATAAACAATGTTTACACACATCTACCCTCCACCAGAACTGCCTTCTTTTCAGTGAAAAACATCTTCTCTTTCATCTCATTTCATTATCAGGGAAACATAAATTATCAGCATTCAACTTAGTATTATCCAATTAGTATATTAGTAGCCTATTATATTGTTGCCCAGCAACATTGCTCAAAAAAGTTGACACCGTATCATCCTCTTGTGTCAAAGAGATTCTGTATCTCAATAAGACTAAGCTGGTTAAATAAAGGCTATATTAAGATTTGCTGCAAACACAGGTAATACTTTATTTGAAGGATTTTTTTGGTAATGTCTACATCCCAAGAAATATCAACTTAGCATTACAGAAACTGATTGACATTTAATGGAAACAGTCATAAACAGGGAACAGGCCTCCCAGGCCTAGGCCAAATTTCCCATCCATCCACCTACCACCCCACACACACATCGTAATCCCCTTCCCCATGGAGTCTCATGTGACAGGTAGTATAGCGTATGTATGTTAGGTAAAATCCCCCATAAAGTCCAGATGAAATTAACAGCAACCCCCCTGCCCCTCCAAGGGTAGCATATGTGAGAAAATAACCTTCTTAACTAACCAGGATAAAAATGGACGGACAAACACACAGACAGGCAAAACAATTTTTTTTTTGCCCAGGGGCACTCAATTCCTTAATCCGTCTCTGGTCATGATACCAATGAGGTGTCATTAATGTTTATAATATCTGTCATGTCATGTTTATAACATGCTCATGTCACTCTTATGTAGACACTTTCAAACACATTTTCTCCTTTGTGTTTGCTTTCCTATTTTTTTTAGAGGCCAGTGTCTTGTCCTCACATTTTTCTGTGAATCATCTAAGAGTGAGCTCCTGAGACACAGGAGGAGGGAGAGGACGACGTGATTTATCAGAGTGCATCCTGGGAAAAACCCTCAGTCAGCAAGCGAAGGAGCAACATCGGTTAAGGAACACCTACCTTTTACAATTATGTGTACTGACCTGTGCCCAAATGATAGATGAAGTACTTGGTGGCCAAGCCCCATGGAGCCTCTTTAATTAAATTGGGCTGTTGATTCCAGCTCCTTTATCAAAATTAGACTAGACCCCCCACCCCCCTTCCAAACCACCACCCTACACACACACACACACACACACACACACACACACACACACACACCTCTTCTTGGCCTGCTGCCCCAAGATCATGTTCGTTGGCCCTTTGGTCGGTCCTAACAAGTACAATGACTAGAGGGCACCCTTGTATCCACGTGTGATTTAAAAAATGAGTGTCTCTCTCTCTTTCTGTGTGTGTCTTGTGTGTGTGTGTGTGTTTGTTGTGTGTGTTATGTGTGCATGATATACGATATACATGCACATATGTGTACTTGTTAGCATAAGGGTCTTTATGTATTGTGAGTAGGTGTATCTGCATGTCATATAGTGTGTCAGTGTGTCTATGTGGTTGTGCATTCATACATCTTTCTTATCATTTTTTCTGTGTTTGGCTGAATAGCCAGTATCAACAAGAAGATCTCTGCTCAGATAAAAGAGACCTCTTAGTGCAGGTAAAGCTTCCCGCCACATGGAGCCTCTTTCTAATCTTCTTGCTGATAATAGTTCACTGTAAATGTGAACTGAAGCAAAGCAAATGTATGTTTGTTAATGCTTGTGTGTGCCTCTCTCTCTGTCTCTGTCTTTTTTTCGCTCTCTGTTTGTGTGCCTGTGTGTGTGTGTGTGTGTGTGTGTGTGTGTGTGTGTGTGTGTGTGTGTGTGTATGTGTGTGTGTGTGTGTGTGTGTGTGTGTGTCCATCCCTGTGATACGTCCTTGTATATGTGTGTGTGTTCCTCTGCTCGTCTGCTCTGCTTCTTGTCCTGTGGCTGCCAGAATGCAACACAAGGCTTTGACTCTAGCCTATAATGTCACACCAGGATCTACCCCTGCTTATCTCAAGGTCATACTAAAGGCTTACGTCCCATCCAGAGTGTTGTGATCCTCTAATACAACCCGCCTGGCCGTACCCTCTCCTCCTCACACAAGGTGACGTCACTCTAAACTTTTCTCTTGTCATTGTCCCTCAATGGTGAAACAACCTACCAGTCACTACAAGAGCAGCAACATCCCTCTCAACCTTTAAAAAGCTTGTGGACAATCTCCTTTTCCGAGACTGCTTCCCTTACTAACAAAACTAACCTCTACTAAGCAACTCTTCTACAGTAGAATCTCTACAGTAGATTCTATGAGTCTGCGTGTGTGTGTGGGGGGTTTGTGTGTCTGAAGTGTCCCTGCTCTAGGAAGCTTATTTAAGGCACATGTATCTCCTTGCGTGTATCTGTGCAGTCTGGTTATTCTGTGTTCCTCCACACCTTTGTTAGTTATTATGTCCTACTTTTGGTAAGTTGCTTTGGATAAAAGCATCTGCTATGTGTAATGTATTGTAATGTAGTGTCTCCACCTGTTTTCCAGGACGTTTGCTGTGCAGCTGATAAGAGATAATTGGTTGCTCCTCCCACCAATCTGATTGAGGATACGCTTATTTAAAAAAGGGGAGTTTCCCCCTAGCTGTGGCTTTTTGGATTGAGACACCTTTTTGCGCCACTGCAGGCTTTTTGAACTTGGCTGTAAATGGCTGTTTGTTTTTCTGCTCTGCCAAATTCGGACTTTTGCACCTTCTGAACAAGCCCTTTTGAATCAGAGACGTTTTTTCCAATTTTCACTTCATTCTATTTATCGCCTGCAAATAAATCACCACTTTAGGAAATTGTTTCACTTGTCTATTAGTTTGTCGGGCTTTCTCCACCAAAACTCCTTTTGTTTACATTTCCTGACCCTAGACCAGAAAAGTAATAGTCTGTGTGCATCTGTGTGACTGTGCAGAAAGAGAGATGGAGATAGAGGCAGGAAAAAAAGAAATACAAAAGTACAGTACGTACGTTTTTCAGCCAGTGTGATAATTCTAAATGTACAGTGCATAACTGAAAAGCTCAGTGCAATACTGCTGCCTTGCCTTAAAACGACCCCCCTGTAGGGTCAAACCCAGACAGCGCACACACACACACACACACACACACACACACACACACACACACACACACACTGCCTAGCCGCACACTTCCTAAACCATTAGGGAGGCAAGCCATCGGTGCTGTAACATGTAACCCCTGCGTCGCCATTACACATATCTAAATGTAACCTTTAGCAAATTGGAGGAGAACTCCCGCTCGGTAAGCTTTTCCCACAGTCCTCAGGAGACAGTGGGGGCTAGTGTGGAAAAGGCGCTTCAAGGGAGGTAGAAAGAAAAAAAAAAGAAAAAGCGGGAGAGTGTATGTGTGAAAGAGAGAGAATGAGAGACAGACAGACAGAGAGAGGGGGTGTATAGAGAGAGAGAGAACAGAGAGAGAGAGTGAGAAAAGAGGATAGTACAAGCTGAGTGTGCCTGGCGTTGAATGCACAATGAGTCATCAGAAGTGACTTATATATTGCAAGTAGGCCTATACTTTTCCTTTGCAGGGTGGTTTTATGACACGGATGAGCAGTCTGCTCTATGATGAAGAAGCTACACAGTAAATGTTAGTCTTTTCTCGTTTGCTTCTTTACACTTTCAGTAGTCAGGCTTCAGGCTGAGGACACACAAAACTGCTGCCAAATCTTTGCCTTTAAAGTCTCTAAACCTTCATTTCACACTTGCCACCGTATACAGAACTGTGAAATAAACTGTTTAAAAAATCATTGGCCTTCAACCACATTTTCACAACGGAAAGTCCTGTGTTAAATGTGAGCCTGTAACACAAAGTACACAGCACATGTTTTCTTCAAAATGTGGCTGCGGAGATGACAGGAAACTGGCAAAAAGTCTTGCTTGTATTTCCATTTATGAGACTGAATTGTAGGTCTGCTTTTCCAAAAGCTTTCTGATAAGGGCTATAGATTTAACAGAGACTTTTAAACCTCATGTTATTCAATGATGCTACAGCTGGGGCTGGATCAATACCCTCCCCTTAAACAGCACAAAACTACTTCAGGCAATGTCAGCTTGGGTGCAGTTATTTTTTTGATAAATATTTAGACCGTGTCTTATTATGCAATCCTTTATGTTAGCCCTCAGTGTATGTGAAACGCACAGAGCTTTATCCGAAATCTAATGAGCTGTTTGCAACACATCTAAGCCTATTCTAACCCTCTCCATTGACCTGAATAGACGCATTCTTCCCTTTCTGTCAGGTCTTGGCTATGACAGTGTCACTTATATCGAACATCAATACCACAAATTGCGTTAGTACAATTTGGCCGTCACGGAACAAGAGAGGTACTTCATATTAGGTCTCTTGTGCACGATGGCCTGTGCTGCAGAATTGCTGTTATCGACTCAGTCATTTGGTTGCCTCGGTGAATTAATTCTATTTGATGTATATGGATACTGAAATGGTTTTTTAAAGCCTTGAGAGGGGTATGGACTCGCTGATGTGCCATCATTTATATATGCTGAATCCACATATGTGACGATTTTTACCTGTTAGTCGTCATTTTACCTTTTAGTTAAACTACAGGATTGCTTGATATACCTTGCAGGGATGTTTGCTCTTTGCCTTTGATGGATCATTTGGATTCGAACGAACGTCAGGCAGCTTCTACAACCGAGCCCATTTCTGTTCAAGGTAATACTTTGCAGGAGCTCACACATGTATGCTAGGCTACTATCTAGGACCCTTTGAAGAAGATTTCAAACAGCCCGGTTTATCGAACTTAAGCACTCTCTGAATGCTGGCGCCATATCGGCTTAATCATAAAATAAGTACTTTATTTGCTGCGAAGAGCAACTACTGGACTAACTTTAAAGCGCAACTGCAGTCTTGTGCCGATGAGTCAACCGTTGTTGGCATTCTTATGCTCAAAAGGAAAGTTTTTCAAGCAGCTAAGTAGCCTACTGCTGCTGTTTGAGCTGCTAATGGTTCTAAATTTTCGAGCAAATGAAACGTCAGACTCAGCACTCCGAGCGCGAGGTGATATCGCGCAATGTCTGTTTTGTTCTGCTCAGTTCTGTCTGTTCTGTCCATCCTTCACCTCTTTGTCTTGATTTCTGATGTATATACGCTAGTATTTTCTGTGGGCTAATCAGGCACTACAGAGTGTTGCGAAAATAGTCTACTTATGCAGTAAGTATGACATTACACAGGAAGCGTATGGATTATGATGTCAAGTGGATGGATATCAAGTGCGTCAAAAAACCACCTTTGGTTCATTAGGAAGATGGGTGCTCATGGCAACATGTGTTTGCCGCACGGCTGACCCCTGCAGTTTTATAGACTAATCATTACATACTTAAGGCTATAATAAATATTTTATACTCTCTGTCGCAGCATCATTTAAGACAGATTAGTTGCATCAAACTACTAATTAACCCATTTTTACGGACTGAAATTAAGTTTAATGAATCAAGGCGGTTAGAGACGCATGGGTTCTATTGCAGTATCGGTCGTAATTATGCGCTTAGGGAGTCTTCCAACATCCATCCTTGAGCGTGCCGCCCTTTGTGGAAAGCAAAATAGCCCCTGAATAACCGTCGTAGTCCGGTTGTGTCGTTCTCTTTTCCATGCTTTTCTTTGGAAGGTAGTTTTGCTGTATTCGAAACGGTTTTGGAGGTTTGACGGATTCGCAGTGTGTTGCCTTCTGATTCTAAACCTGAACTGAGGCGCACTCTTCTACTGAGGGAGTGTGGGAGTGACTCGCGCTCACTCCAACAGGCATCTGCGCACGTCAGTCTCTGCCTTTGTCGCGCGGCTTGGCGAGGCGCACTGTGCGTTCGAGAGCACAGCCTCCACCCAGGTGCTATCACACCGAGAAAACAACGAAGTGACAATACGGCCTCTGAGCATCATGTCGTTTATGAGGTTATCATTACGCCCTGGATAGGCTATCCTGTGCTGTCACGAATCCGTTAAATCCTTAACTATTTTTATAACTGATTTGTCTTTTCCAGGTTGGGGCAATGTTGGGTCAAAAAGTGACCAATGTTTATTAGAAAGGATTTCGTGATGCCAGTGGAATGGAGCTGCGCTCCCACCGTGAAACCTCATGTGATCAATCGATAGCCCAGGCGCAGGAATAGGCGCACCGTCTTCATCCTAGTCAGAAGAATCCACAGGCGCTCCTCGTTCAAGGGTGCGCAGTCGCCAGCGGTTTGGAGGTAGTCTTTTTACCAACCTGGATGAATAATTTCACCCGCGTTTTTGCCGATTTGTTCCCGACGTAAAACATGGGGATTTCCAAGCCATCCGAAATTGTTCTATACAGTCACGCTTGGATGTGGATATGCCAGTGCTACTGTTTTCAGCGGAGGTGATTTTTAAAAAATCTTGAAAACTGTTTAAGGTGACTCTACGCACTGTAACACCTCACGACCAAATATATTTGTCACATCTGAATGCAATAACTGAATGACGTCCGCAAGAAGAAGAGCCACTGGATTCTAAATGTGAAATTTTAAAGGGTAAAGTCTGGGAGGAAGAAAAAAAACAAGATTCACGAGACTCAGTTTTGTGTCTCTCCTGTGAATAGTGACGCACTCCTCTTTGATGTCAGACAAGGTAAGAAACTGGTCAGTTTTCGTTTCCCATTGTGTGCCTGCATGCGTCATGTTTATTTTCATTTGTCACCAGTTTTCTTGAGCTAAAGTATTGCCAGTATTTGGCATTGTCCAACCGATCGCAGTAGAAAACTGCCCAATTGCGCGCCAGTATTTTCTATATTGCCACTGTTAGTCTATCCACAGTTTTTTTTTAACTGACTTTTTTTTGTTTGGATGCCTTTGACCATCACCTGTAGAAATGCTGTTAGGCACGTGACATCGTGAAATCACACTTTATTAAAATATGTTTAGCTTTTTAAGTCTTTCTAAGTAAGGCTTAGTTTTGGGCTTTCTACACAAAAAATATCGACACGTGCCTTAGCTTGCACTTCCATCTTCAAAATGTCGTTTCGTCCGTTCTCTTCACATTCTATACACATGTTGAACTTGATAACCCTCCCCCAGAATAAATTGAGCTCTGTTCAGCAAAAGATAAACGAATAGAAATTGACTATCAACTGTAAGATATTTCACCCAAACCTGCCTTTAACAACGCTTAAACTCAGACAAGCATACAAACATAAACGGGTATCCCTAGGGCTTTCCCTAAAATATCACATCGTTGCCAAGGTTACAGAGGTTTCTTTTTAAATATAGTCTGTCTCCAGGATATCATCGTCTTTCAAACCTACACGCCGATCTGACACATAAACAGTCATTTTTCTACAGGAACATTGGATCTGTTAGAGCGTAAAGCGGAGCGTTGAGGTGCTGCGCTGGAATTCAACGCACACGACTTTCACTTGTTTTTGCCACCATCACCGACAGAGTGCGCTGTGTCCGTGGAAATGTGCGTGTTCGTATGACTATACAGGCGAGGGGGTGCATCAAGTGTGTGTGCTCCTGTGTTGGAGCCTGTGCGCGTTTCATATTGATGATGATGGGCGAATGTTATGGGTCTATTTTTATCCGTGCCTTATTTCGCAGCAAGTAAATTCCCACAGATCTCAGTGTTACTGGTTTGCTGCTTGCCGCATAGAACTAACGTTAAGTCATATTGTGCGTTTCAGTTGCAGAGGCCAATGACTTTCTCAACCTTCTAAAAAAGGTGGATGCCATGCTTTGACAAAAAAATGGACAGACCAGTTCAATAGTAGATTCTGATAATATCCTGGACAAACAGGATAGATATATCAAGCAATTGTGTATAGAAACGGACATTCAGCCCTTCCTCATGCTAATTGTTAAAAGAAGAAGGAAGTATTTTATATCAAATTGGTTTACCTACCTCCTATTCCCTTCCTGATTAATTATTCACCTTGTTTGCCTAATGTCCACAAACACACACACACACACACACACACACACACACACACACACACACACACACACACACACACACACACACACATTTTTGGTTTTTTTTTATCTACTGTCATTCAGTGATACCATAGCCTGGAAGAGACATGGCCAAGACAGCATTTTTTTTAATGTAGCCAAAAAAAAACCTGTTTGAAATGCTAAGAGTGAACTGAATTTCTCACACAACAAAGTTACCTCTCTCTCCTAACAGATTGCATAGTCCTACATCACCTTAGATCATCATCTTATTTAAAAAAAAAGGATAGCTTACAGTCTCAAGCCATGAATCTCATATTCATCACAACTCAAATGTTGTAATCAGTCTCCTTTCTGATATCACCAAATGTCCATTAGCAGCACTAGAGACTGCATGACTGACTCCCCCAAGGGACTTGACATTCATTGGCCCACAGAGAATGAAGGAAACAATCAGCGGTGTTTGGCGGCCATGTCATAATTTAGCGAGCCGGAGCATTAGCAGTCAATATTAGCTCAGGGCCGAGTAAATAGGAAGAAGGACCTGGTGAGAATGATTGGCCCACAACCTGGTCAGCGGGGTTAGAACAAACAGTGTTCAGTGCTCAGGCTATAGATTGACTAAGACTGCCTGCCGGGCACCATATATGTGTGTGGTGGTGTGTGTGTGTGTGTGTGTGTGTGTGTGTGTGTGTGTGTGTGTGTGTGTGTGTGTGTGTGGAGGGGGGGTATGGGCTGGTGGCCTATGATCTCTTTCTCATCATGTGTGTGTGTGTGTGTATGTGTATCAGACAGAGAGAGAGAGAGAGAGAGGGAGGGAGAGAGATTGTGTGTGTGTGTGTGTGTATGTGTCAGACAGACAGAGAAAGCGATAGAGAGACAGAGAAAGAAACAGAGAGAGAGAGGGAGATTGTGTGTGTATGTGTGGTATGGGCTGGTGGCTTATGATCTCTTTCCCATCGTGTGTGTGTCAGACAGACAGAGAGAGAGAGAGATTGTGTGTGTGTGTGTGTGTGTGTGTGTGTGCGCGTGTGTGTGTGTGTGTGTGTGTGTATGTGTGTAGTGGGCTGAGGGTCCTGTGACCTTTCTGTGAATTATGATTACAAAATACTGTTCAAACAAAAGCAATTCAGATATTTTCAGCATAGGGCACGGCAGACTTTAAGGGTGCAATACTTTTAATCAGTGACCTGGCACTAACGTTTGCCAATGATAGAGAAAATGTGCATATTTCGAGATCCTCTGATGTAGGAAATCCATTTATCTTCTTCATTCTGGGAAGATTGGTAGATCAGATATTCTGAACGAAATGCAACAGCACCTCAGATGAAACAGCATGGTACATCTGAGCAATTATTATTAATTACAAAAAAGACGAAAAAAAACAACCAATTAATAATTACAATTACATGCTTGCTCACACTCCATATTCCTGGTACGTGTTTATGTATTAATTAATGGACAGTATTAGCTGTTCTTGATGTATGTGGCTTTCTGCGCGTGCAGCAAATAAGTCCAAAACAAGTTTCCATTAGGGACAAATAAAGTAAAGTATATTGCATTGTATTATATCTTACTGTATTTAGAACCAGCCCTGAATTAAACATGCTGCCCACAAGATCGACTGCAATATGGCCATGCCTCTCCTGTAGGGCTGTATGTCAGTGGGTTTCAGGTGGAGGTCAGGCAGTAAGTGGAAGCATGGGGGAAGGGGTGGGGGGCCAGTGCTTGGGAAAGGGGGGGGGGTCTTGGGGGGTGGGGGGTGGGATTGTATGGAGGATGGGTCAGCCATGTTTGCTCCTTTATAAATTTTGAAAAGCTCAATCACGCCGGCTCATAGTGGCCGCATACCAAGGCTGGCCAGATCAATATGGGCCCCCATAACTCTAGACTGTGACCCTGCCTCTAAATCAGAGGCCACCTGCCACAGCCAGGGCTTTTATATGGAGCAAACAGACACACAGACCATTCGCTCTCGCTCTCCTGCGCGCTCTCGCTCTGTCTGTGTCACACACACACACACACACGCACACACACACACACACACACACACACACAGGCACATATCACAGAGGACAAATATGGGGCACACTTGTAAATACTCACACGCATGTGCTCACTCACACACACACACAGACACAGACACAGACACATGCTCGAGCACTCACTCTCTCTCTCTCACACACACACACACACACACACACACACACACACACACACACACACACACACACACACACAGACTTATACAGACAGACTCACATACATAGACTTCTAATCAAGCTTGTCCACAGGTGCACAGTCACTTAGGAGCTTATCCAAACATAAATAAAATATCACTTATGTACTGCACATTTAGACAGAAGGACATACAGAGATACTAATGACCATTCTAATGCTGAAAAAACATGTATATAAGAAATACAACTAAAATGCCTTCAAATGATGGGCATTGCTAGGTAACAGATATGTACAGTTTGTCTTTATTGTTATCCTTGTAGGATTTGCAAATGACCTAAGCTGCTTAAACATACACCAGCATTCCGTTGTTGTTACGGCAACCGTTAGACTGGAGCATCTTGTCAAACTGGTAAACACAGATTTTTCTTGCGTATTATGTATGCCTACACAGAGACACAGACACACACAACTGCAAAGCATTATTGTGTATTGTGATGTATAAACACAAACCTCTTTTGCTATGTAAGGCTTTTACTGGTTTCAGGGCTGAAAAAAAAAAGCCCATTCTCAATCCGGTTTGCTCACCTCTGACCGCTAACAATGAAACGCCAGCAAAGCGGGATCCTGTCTGCTTGTAAAATACAAAAACCATTTGACTCTGACACGTTTGATGCGTATATAAAACACATCGTCCAGCTGATATTTTCCTCCAGTGTCTTGGGGCATTGTCACTCTTTTGTGCTGTCCTGTACAGTACACACAGTCACTGCTGAGCTTGACTTCAAAGCTTGGCGAGGTTGGCTTTGCATCGATCAGCCTGATGCATTGTTAGCACACAGTGCCAGTGCGCATCAGGGGAAAAAACCACCATTATTACAATTAGCCCGCCAAAGCGTCTTGGCAGCCTTGGAACCGTAGAAGGGCCCCGAAAAACTGGCATCAGCCTTGCACAATGGCAGGGTCCCAACTCCCAAGACACCATAAAATCATAACAGTAGCCTACGTATGTGGATGTCTGTTATTCTTCAATGTAAACTGTGCTGTTTAGAACCAACTTCAAAATTCTTCATAAAAATACTTACAAAACAAAAAAAATATTTAGGCAATGTGGTGCATGGATCTTTTTTTTTACGGTGGGTTAACTGGCAATGTTTTATGATACTAATAATGCCAATGAAACTAAAAGATCTACGCAGCATCTTGCCTTAATTTTAAAGATGGCTGCAGAGGTCTTTGCCCATGTGCTTAAAAAGCTTAAGTGTTTTATTCATTATTGCCTTAATTTGAACTTTTTTTTAACTGTAACTAGCTCCCCTGGTACCTTGATATTCTACCCTAAAGCAGTCTCCCCCCTTGAACTGCAGACCTGCTCAACGTTTCTTCCTCAAAAATAAAAAAAAATGTCTTTCGGGAGTTCTTCCTTGCCCCAATACTCCTGGGGAGCTCAAGGTAGAGCTCCTCTATGGGCTTTTTACACCTGAGAAACAATTTGTCTTGTGTGTTTTTTCCACAGTCTGTTAAGCATTTTTGAGCTACTTCCTCCGTATGAAAAACACTTTATAAATAAAGCTTATTATCATTATTCTGTCTTTTTGTTTGTCCGTGATGTTGTTTGGCTGACAGTAAGATGCTTGTCTGAAAGATGGGCATTGCTGTGCTGTTGACAAGGGGGCTTAATGCTATTTGAACTTGTCTGTTTGTTCTGACTTTGCAAGAAAGCTCTAGACAAATAGCAACCCGCTGCCGGAGAGCAATCAAATGACCAACCGACTCTAGGGAATACTTGTGTGTGTGTGTGTGTGTTTGTGTGCATTGTGCTTGTGTGTGTGTGTGTGTGTAGGTGTGCATGTGCATTGTTATCATGGCCTGTGTGTGTGTGCTTGTGTGCTTTTCTATTGAAGTATGTGTGTGTTCATACACTACTTGGTGTAATGTAGTATATGTCTATACATTTTCATATCTTGGCCTAAGTTTTTGGCTTATCCTCTTACTCCTCTCTATCTCTCCATTTCTCCCTCCCACTAGAGCCAGTTAAAGGGGGGGGGGGGTGGTACAGCAAGACTGCCATATTTTGTTCAGGTGCCAGAACATTTAGCCTTTTCACATAACCAATCTCTGTTCCATGGCAGGCTAAGGAGCTAGTAGCATGGGGCTAATGCATTCTGGCAGGTGTCATTCTCCTTATGGTGGCGACTAGCCTATATATTTATTTATATATTTATACTATGTATGAGTGAGTGAGAGAGAGAGAGAGAGAGAGGCCTGAGTTTGTACGAGGAGTCCCTAATGATGCCTGTACGCAGGCGCTAAACTCGTCCATAAAGCTGCGCTCACAGTCTCTCTGCCGTACGTCAGCGCAGTGGGAGGCACTGTGACAGTGATTTGGCACGGGCAGCGAATGAGCACTGAGCTGCGAATGATCTGGAAGTTGGCCCGAGAGTGTGAATGAGTGTTCATGTGAATAGGTTTTTGAGTTGCTGTTTTGCTGTGTGTGTGTGTGTGTGTGTTTGTTTGTGTGTTTGCACATACTGTATGTGTGTCCGTGTGTGTCTGTGTGTGATTGTGTGTATGTGTGTGGTGTGTTTTTTGTATGTGTATGTGCGTGGGTATGTGTGTGTGTATGTGTATTTGTCTGAATGTGTTTGTGAAAGTGCAGCCCTATCAACATCTGGCAAGGAGCCCAGACCCTTGTGTGTGTGTGTGTGTGTGTGTGTGTTGGCGGGGGGGGGGGGTGTACATGCATGTGTGAGTGTGTGTGTGCATGTATGTTTGTGTGTGTGTGTGTGCGCGTATGTGTGTGTGTTTGTGTGTTAACAGCTTTAGTGTTCCCTTCTGAGTAGACCCCCTCATCTCTGACACCTACATTTTAGCACGTGCTAACACAACACAGGGAGCCTGACCTGACTCTGTCAAATCCACCAGCCAGAGGACTAATGGACTGGATATTAACCACAGGTCAAGTCTCAATGGGCTCGTTTTAACCATCACTTCATCTGGTTTCCCAGTCTTTAATTACTAAACTCCTTGAGTGAGATTATCAGCACACTAGCATTAGCACGTGCGATGGAGATTATAGGTTAAGGATAAAAGGCTAAGGTAGCCCTTTTAGCAAAGAGGTAATGGGTTGCCAATGGATTTGTTCGTTACAGTGTCAGCCAATATGATCGATAGTGTATATTTACAATATAACTTAGCGAACCTGAATAAAGGCACCTAGTAGTGGTAAGGGTTGGCTGTTGTTGTCTTTGTGTATGTTTGTGTAGATGTCATGTATAGTATGTTGAGTAGGTGGAGGGAGGATAAGTGTGTTTTAAAGGGGTACTATGCAACTTTGAGTGCTTTTTCTCAAGCTCCCACAAGTAAACAGACACTCATAAAAATGGACTGTTTTCCTCTTTGTTCACCCTGAGCATGTGTTTTCAACTCCACTGATCAGAGTAATCAGTGAACAACAGAAATAGTCATGTCCACCAGGGTAAGTAAAATCAGAATATTCCAAGTGTGGTATTCTGTCCATAGACAACGGGGGCGGTTGAGAGAATCTTCATTTGCCAGGGAATGACTCATTTAAGCATCAACCGACTTATGAAGACAAATAATTAACTCGAAAATGTTGCATAGTGCTGCTTTAAGACCTTATGTGTATGTCATGCTTCTGAGGTCTGCACTGTGCTGTACAGACTTCGAAAACAAATTTCCACTATGTGGACAATAAAAACTTCTATCTAACTGTGCCAGAGAAAAAAATGTGCTTGTTACAACAGTTATATCCTTGTCTTAAAGAAACAACTCAGCTTCTATACTGAGGTCAATTGTGTATTTTGTCCCTGAAGATATTGAGAGATCTATTGCCCAAGACAAAATAAAGTTGAACTAAAGAGTAATTTCAGTTAAAACAAGAACTCTTCTGAAATTCTTTTGTTGCTGAGGGGGTTTAGGGAGAAACACACCAGAGTAGCTTATTTACTTTACTGTGAGACAAAGCCAAGACTGTTGCAAGTGGCAATTTTCTTCTCTACATGAAGAAGAAGAAAGAGAATCTGATGATTCCATTAACTTTGCTTGTTTGTAACACCATTTGGCCTTTCTGAGGTAAAGGCTTCTGCCATTGCCACAACCTGTTGCTTTGTAAGTCACACAATGAGCAAGCACAATGCGTGTACTTTGGAACTCGGGGAGGGTCAGTTGGGGTTGCCTATTACTTAATGGACTAATGAAATGAAGTGTTCAGCCAATAAAGTTAACACCTTCACTCAACATCACATTTTCTGTGCGAGGACAGTGTAATAAAAGCAATAATTCATTGTTCAGTCTACTATAATGTCAGTGTTAGACTATGGCGATGTTTGGTAAATGTATGCAGTCCCTTCCACCTTGAAATCTATTGATAAGGTTTATCACAGTGCTCTATGATTTATTGCTGGTGATGGTTTCAGAACGCATCATTGTAACCTGTCTTCTTTCGATGATGGGAGGGAAAGACACTGCCTCCTCTTTATTTATAAGTTATTGCAAGGTAAATGACCTCCTTATGTAAACTCACTCACAAACAAGTTAATTACAGTCATCACAACACAGTATTATCTTCTTGGAAACCCCTAAAATAAAATCTGAGGTTGGTAAAACAGCTTTTAGTTTCTTTTCGCCTACAAAATGGAACAGATTACAAGAAGTCCTTAAATTAAACCAGCTTGTGTCAGTAGACAAGTATTTGATGGACATTTTTAAATTACTTTTACTTGTTTTCTTCATTGTTGCTTGTTATTTGTTTATTTTTGCTGTATTAATGTAAAAAAGAGTTGATTAATGTGCTTATTAGCCAAGGGAGCATCAGCAGTTTTACTGACCAGCCATAACCATACACTGCAGTAAAACACAGTTTATCTTGGGGAATAGTGAAGTCTCCTTTTTAAATCAAGTCCTGTTACCTAATGAAGACCAAAAAATAAGGCCTCGGGCCATTTTAATACAGTGACGTTGTCATGGAGGGTTTATGCTTTTGTCTGCCCTGTGCTGATTTTTTACAAGGCAGCATAATTGGCCCTTTCAACTGTGAGCTTGTAGCCAGTAGATGAGACTCAATAAAAGTCTAATCTACTGCAATATGTGCAGTGACTCCCACGCAAGATGGGTCAATGGGGTTTCAGAGAAATGCAGCAATACTGTAGCACTGCAAGCTAAAGCCTGTGGTGGTGCATTGTAGTGTGTGTGTGTGTGTGTGTGTGTGTGTGTGTGTGTGTGTGTGTGTGTGTGTGTGTATGTCTGTCTGTCTTACTGTTTGTCTTCATCCTCCATCTGTGATTAATATAAGTCAACATTTCTCTAATACTCTTCCTATTGTTCCTGTGCTGTTGTTTGTTGTGGATTTGTATATGTGTATGTATAGTATTTCTACTGTGAACTCAGGCCATTATTAGAGCCAGTGTCTTTGTTTTAAATGATAATGTATGATGCTTGGATGGGGGCCTTGGCATGCAGGAGCATTTTAATCTTGCTGATTGATCCAGCAGTTAAGGAGAGCCATATGCTCACATACGGTGATGCTGAGCCATACGCTTCCCCTCTGAATACTGCTTATGCCACCACAATGGATTTCACACGGAAACTTACAGAGGTAGAGATTGAGAGTGACAGACAGAAAGAGAGATAGAGAGAGGGAGAGACAGAGAGAGTGAGAGAGCGCGTGAGACAGGGAGACAGAGAGACATAGAGAAGCAAAAAGACGATAAGAGTGAGAAAGAGAAAGAGAATGGACTTCACATTGATAAACTGAGAGGTAGAGAGCCATGGAGAGAGAGAAACAGAGAGACAGAGAAAAAAGAAAAAAGAAGAGTGAGAGAAAGAGAATCAGATTGAGAGAGAAAGAGTATGAGATCAAGAGACGGAGAAGAGAGAGATGACTGAGAAACCTTCATGTAAATATTATGTACACTAAAAGATCTGTGAAGATTCTCATTCATTCTAGGTCATGGTAGTCAAATGAGCTAAATTGTATGCAACTGGACTTCTTTTGGAGCTTGAAGATGTTAATCCAAAAGGCTTCTTCAGTTCTGGCCTTAGCTCTTTTGACTGCACTAAAAATTATTTATAAGGTTTGTGTGGACACATGTATAAAGAGCTGCTCCCTTTTCTTCTGCATAGCAGCTCTGGCAGGTTCAAGTGCCACATTCCACACATCCCTGCAATACAAAAGCTCCTCTAGTGCCACTGAGGCCTCCAAAGAAAAGAAAGAGAAAAAGAGAGTGATAGTGAGAACAGAGAGTGAAAAGGAGAGTATAGGAGATGTGGAGAAATGAAGAGAGAGTGACAAAGACAAAGAGAGGAAGGGAGAGACAGAGTGAGAGAGAGAGAGAGAGAAAGAGAGGGAATTGTGAGAGGTAGAGAAGCGTGAAGAAAAAGTGTGACAAAAAGAGTTGGGGAGGCAGAGAAGGGGGGTTGAGGAGCGATAGAGAAGAAAGAGAGAAAGAGAGTGTGATAGAGAGAGAGAAATGGAGAGAGGAGGAGATATAGAGTGAGGGATGGAGGGAGAGATAGAGAGGAAGGCAGAAGGAGAGAAAGAGAAAGACAGAGAGAGCGAGAGAGAGAAAGAGAGGCAGGGACACTGTGTGAGTAAGCGGCCGCTCATCAGACCAGCCTTCTCTGCGGCGTGACGATAGGCCATTAATTCCCCCCCCCAAAACCCCCCCACCCACCCCCAAACCCCCCAGCGATCTGGCTGGCAGGTGAGGAGGAGCGAGGCGGAACGCAGGCAGGCGTCTCTCGTCTCGAGCGGAGCGGAGCAGAGCCAGAGCAGTATGGCCCCCGGCGCCAAGAGGAGGAGTGGTGGCCAGCTGCACCAGTGTGTTTATCACCTGCACGCCACCCGCACGCCTGTCTGCCCATCCGCCCCCCCCCCCATCCTCCGCTCACTCGCTCACTGACTCGCTCAGTCGCTCACCACACTCCACACCCCCCCTCACACCCGCCACTACCGCTATACCTCTCCTGGGCCGCCAATTAAGCCTCTGGTGCTAATTTTACGCCTTTCTCTTTCTCCCCCTGTCCTCTCACTTCTCCTTCTTCTACACTTCTCCTCTTCCCCTTCCCTTTCTCTCCCTCTCCCCTCCCTCTCCTTCTCCCTTTGCTCTATCTGTTCCACCCCCCCCCCTCTCTCTCTCTCTATCTCCATTCCTCCTCCTCCTCCTTCTCTGTTCTTTCCATTCTTTGCCACTTCTAAGCAGGAGGGGAAACAGGGGCTGGCTGACTGCCTGTCAAGTGGGAGAAACATTTGAGATTTGTGTGCTGGCATGTGTGTGTGTGTGTGTGTGTGTGTCTGTGTGTGTGTGTGTGAGAGAGAGAGAGACGGAGAGACTGGGGGGTATATGTATATCCACTGTGTATGTGTGTCTGTGCATGTATATTGGATGGGATGTAACTCATTTTAGCATTAGCTTTTGAAGTGAAGCTGTCAATCTCTCTGTCTCTTCCTCTCCCTCTCTCTCTCTCTCTCTCTCTGTCCCTTTCCCTTCCTCTCTCTCTCTCTCTCTCTCTTTCTCACTCTCTCTCATGCTTGCTCTCTCTCTCTCTCTCCCTCACTCTCTCTCACGTCACTCTCTGTCTGTCTGTCTGTCTGTCTCTCTCTCTCTCTCCCTCCCTCTATCCCTCCTTCTTTAGCTGGAAGACAGTTGTTTTGTCACTGTCACATGGAGTGCTTAATTAAGGCAGGTGGGCACATCCTTAGACTGAGAAGGGAGAGCCATAAGGACAAAGCAGAGAGAGTGAGTGATGAAATGAAATGAAAAGAGAGACAGAGAAAAAAAAGAGAGAGGCACGTGTCAGTACTTCTCAATTATATTCCTGAATATATGCAGCACATTCATGAGGACGATGGACTAATTTGGTTCTTTTGAGTCAACATGTGTGTGTGTGTGTTTTATTTATGTGTTTGGTGATGCAATTGTATGTGTATGTGTGTGTGTGGGTGTGTGTATGTGCGTGTCTGTCTGTGTCAGTATGTATGTAGTATGTGTGTGTTTAATTGTGCCTTGGATTATTTATGTTTTGGGTCATGCAAGTGTGTGTGTGCGCGTGTGTGTGTGTGTGTGTGTGTGTGTGTGTGTGTGTGTGTGTGTGTGTGTGTGTGTGTGTGTTTTTATGGTTCATATCAGAGCAGCCTGATGCTTTCTCTTCCATGGAATAGGAGCCCAGTCCACCCACACGCGACAGGGAGAAGAGAGGAGAAGAGAGGAGAGGAGGAGGAGGAGAGGAGGGCCTGAGCGTCGGGCGGGCGGGCGGGCGGGCGAACGAAGGGATGGACGGGGGTATTTTTAGGCGGACTGTGCTTTCGCAGTCGAGTGTTTTCTCCATCTGCTTTGCCTCTCACCAGCCGCAGAGCCCCGTGCTCGTGGCCAAGATCGGCCCAATATGTTCTGTACGCACATACGGATCACCGATGGGGCACGTGGCAAAAACACGCATGCACCAAAAGTCTGAAAAAAAAAAAAACCTGTGGCATACTGGGAAAAAATGGATTTTCTGAATCCTTCTCTGATGCATGCTTAAAACCAAAGCACAATGGTAAAAAAAATGAAGTATATGAGATAAATACCATCCTCAAACTATATTATGTGCATGTGATTATAAGCTGTATTTCTTAAACATTTCTAAATATTTCACAAAAATGTTGGCACTTACTTAATTGAAATGTGTAAAAGGTGTATGGACCATAGTTAAAGGATGGTGAAACTACAAGTGTAATACAATGCAGACCAGTCAATTTAGGTGGGAAAACTGAGAAGCAATCAAGAGAGTGGCAGCCGTTCAAACTGACGCAAGCACAGGACCATCTGACGTTCAGATCAGATCCCCTCCAGTGTGAATCTCTGCCTCGTCAGGCACAATGGAAGCTATTATGTGGTAATTTGTCGACTTGTGGACTGTCGGCACGTCTTTAATGTCTCATTAAGCTAAGCGGACAGGCAGGCAAATCCCTAGTGTGTCAGTGGAGTTAGTCGCGAACAACACAGCGGCCTAATTATCTCCGGACACCCAAGACCTCCCACCACTACCCCCCCCCCTCCTCCTGCAGATCAATGACCGAGTAATGGTTTTACTTTCGTTAGTCCCACATTGACTCTACTCATCAAGATGTGTTATGTCATCTATGATGCACACATCAACATAAAGACTGATGCCGCAGTACTGGATTTACAGGGAAATAAAAGAAGATTGAGCAGCGAATGCTCCCTGAATGAAGTAATTACATACAACTCAAACCAAATAGCAACCCTTCAACATTCAACATCAATCCCCTGCTTTAATCAGTTAAGCAGAACTATGGATAAATTCAGACATTAACTTCTGAAATATATCTCTCATGAACGGCTTTCATTTCACGCATTTGATCAGTGGAATTAACTGACCTTATTATTCCTTAGTTTCTTTTCAACTTCTGCAGAATTGGAAAAAAGACTGGCAGCTCCATACAGTAAGTTAACACACCCTGTCAAACTGCACCATAAATGTTGTAGGATCAGTAGACTCATCCGAGAGTCAGTTTGTTCTTTTGGCTGAGAACACAGAACAGTTCTCGGAACAACAGGACCAAATTACTGACTGTGCCGCATACGCCGTGTGTCGTCAATGGTCTCGCAGGACAGACGCTCTGGGGACAACATTCTACGTCAAATGAATCGAAACAGCCGACGGAGAGCGGACTTGACAGATGCGTTTCATCAGACACACAGACAGAGCAGTAATCGTGTGTTCTTCATGGTCTGCATTTGTTTTCCAGTCCACGTCACTTCCGCTTAATTTTTTGTACACAATTTTTTTCAGGCTTTTTTGCCTTTATTTGGGTAGAAGTAGAGAGGAGTAGAAAAGTAGAGACAGTGACGGCAAATCAGTGGGATAGAAAGATTGGGTACAGTTGGGAATAGACCTCAGGTTAGCCTCAACCCTGGTTCCCCAGATTAAGTGGATTAAGGTATGGACGGCTTGGCCAATTGCGGCACTGCATTCACCCCCCCCCCCCCCCACCACCACCACCACCCCCACCCCCGTCTGCATAATGCATTGCCTTGTTCTGCCTTTTTTATCTCTCCCTGGCTTCTGGTCCACCTCTGAGGCAAATCAGATGCACAGAGAGAGAGAGAGAGAAAGAGAGAAAAGAGCAATAGGAGGCCACATCTAAACGTCCTTTTAAACAGTGCCAGGCTTTCTCAGCCTCACCGTGAGATGAGGGGGAAGTCCTGCCAAAGGACACAATTTGCACCAAAGCAAGATGGTGGGGGGAGCCCCCTTCTTGCGTGATGCTGGGAGGATTATTTGGGGCCTGGCCCTGGCCTCGACCATGGGCCCAGCATGTTTGGACTTGAGCTGAGAACATGTTGGAGCTGAGAACACCTCACTGTGACTGGGCAAGGTGATGGATTTCGCTTGGGGAAGGGGGGACACAAAGAGGCAAGTGAGCAAGAGGCAGTGAGCAGTGAGCAAAAGCACCAAAGGCAGTGAGTGAGTGAAATGGCTGCCTAACTGACGGACTGACTGACTGACTGACTGAGTGACTGAGTGACTGAGACAGTGACAGGAGAGCACCACACTCAAAAAAACGGAAGAGTGTGACAAATGAAGAGAGGAAGAGAGAATAAGAGAGAGGGAGAGAGAGGGTAGAGGGAAAACAAAGAGAATAGGAGAGTGAGAGTGAGAGAGAGAGATGGTGGAAAGAAACAAAGAGAATAAGAGAGTGAGACAGAAAGAAAGAAAGACAGAGTGAGGGAGAGCAGAGTGAGAGAAACAGACAGAGAGAGTGAGAGAGAGAAGGAGAACGAGAGAGAGAGAGAGAGAGACCCTGTGTGAGGTAGCTAATGGACTGTGAGGGAGACACACAGTGCTGTAGCAAGTCCGGTGGAAGATGGCCTGCTGAGAGGCCCAACCGATGTGTGAAACACAAAGCTTGGCTCTCTTAGTGGCCGTCTACAGAGAGCAGTCTGCAGTGTCTGTTCTTGAGTCTTTTTTTAAAGTTTGTCTATTCTTGAGTCCTTTTAAAGGGTTTGTTCTTATATACAGTCTATGGTTTGTTCCTAAGTGGCACCACATTCTATGGTCATCTGAACAGTGGAGAACCTTGTCATCCAATTAAAATTAGCGAAGGTTCTCCTGCTGTTGCTGCCAAGGGGATTGATTTAGCAGTATTATAGGCTAATGATTTACATTAAACTAACCACCCCACCCCACCCTCCACCACCCGAATTACACTCGTCAAAGCATTTGTGGATATGGACAAAATCATGTGGATTTACTCCATGTCTGAGTCATTGCAAATTGCCCTTTACTGGTCTGCCATAAATACAGAAGGCATTTTGCTGGGGATTAAGGGTTTCTCCCACGGGAGAAGGACAAAGCTCTTCTCTCATTATGTGCAATTATTTGTGTGGAAGTGTGTGAAATTGAAATCAACCTTTACTGGCCTTCCGTAAGTACATAAGCTAGCTACCATGTTTTTTTTTTTTACTAAAGGAGACATATGCAAAAATGACCTTTTGCATGTTTTTGTATTGTCATTTACAGTAGGTCTCTACTGTTCCTATAAACACTCCAAGCATTCGTTTGTCTGTGAAGATTCTCATTCATCCAGGTCATGTTAGTTTAATGAGCTAAGTTGTAAGCAACTGGATCTTTTTTTAGTAGCTTGAAGATGTTTCACCTTTTCACCCAAAAGGCTTCTTTAGTTCTGGCATGATGGTGGGCCCATATATACGGTTGGATTGTGCCTCTGCTTTCTGCCATTAACACATGTAGTACACAGGAATTGTAACCATGGGTTGGGTGTGGCCGATCTTGACCAGCAATAAACTCATTGCATTACGGTGAAAAAAAAACCCTAAACGAATCATTCTGAAATGAACAACACAGGCAAGAACAGAACTTGTGAGATTTCCTATTTCAACTTGTTAAAAAACAGTAAAATATGTTGCCTATAAAGGTTTAGAGTTTCCACTACTGGAGAAGGACAAATCTCATGTGCCATGGTTTGTATGGAGGTGTGTGAATGTGCTAAGGATCATTGATGGGTCATGGGCATTCAGGTCAGTGCATAGTACAGCCTTCATACCAATGAGATGGATCGCTATTCCATCTCTCTATCTCCCTCATTAATTTACCCATCCATCCATTCATCTATCCATCCATCCATCCAGCCACCTCAACATCGGCCTATCGTCTTTATTCTTGCACTCGTCTTTTTCACATCTCAGCGCCCTCCCCTGTCACAGTGACATCCCAGGAGTGCAGCATAGGCATTAAGAGCCACGTGCGGCCCCACCACAAGCACATTAAAACTCAATCACGAGACACACGGGGGCCACATAATCCATTAGCATGTAGATAACGCACTAGACGAATGGCGGACAGATGGATCCCCCAACTGCTCACTTACGGCTCCGTCATAATCAGCCAAAGTGGATCTCTCTCATTTTCATGTCATTTTTTAACTTGGGAAGACAGTGAGCCTTTATGTGTTATATTCAGGTTTGTCTTGAGAGTATAGTCAGTAATTCTAATTCTATTCTAAGTTCTTAGTGTTTTTAAGTGTTTTTTTAACAGCTAAACTGTTTATGTTACATGTGTTGCCTGGTCAAAACTGAATTACAGATATCTCTATCTGTCGTTTCAACGAGTCACAATTACAGTTACAGATATCTTGAATGACAATTCCAACTATACCCAAAATGTAATCACGACAAGTCAGAATTACGTGGTTAGTAATATCCACAATGCTAATTCCAGACAGTCAAACTTAGCTTTTAAATGTTAGAAGGGCTTGCCATAGACAGATGGGCCCATAATGACATGTAGAGCTGAGGCGAGGGAAGACTCCAGAAGACTGAAGAGGGTAAAGAAATCCCCTGATAGAAGAGTGGCATGTGATTATGTGCAGTGTGATGATGCCACTCGTCACTTTAACCTTGTGCCACATTAATCTTATGGGGCTGAAAAAGAACATTTGCTGCTAGACGTCGATTAGACACACACACACACACACACACACACAAAAAAAAAATACAATTTAATGGAAGATCTCAGCCGCGAAATTGAGGGCATCATGGGATCGACATGCTACGCCCGGCTGTTTATGTCCAAAAAATAAATGGCTGTTTTGTTTGTGTGGGGAACCGTAACACATCATCAGGATAGATGAACCGCTGACAATCTTCAGACAGCGGGATGAATCTCGAGGTATTAATCTGACGTCGGGACTGGGTTAGAATAATAATAATAAAAGCCTGAGAATATCGGTAACTCAACCACTGATGCGTCCGTCCATCCATCCATCCGTCGTCCTTCTCTCCCTCTCTCACTCACTCTTTCTAACTTGTGTTCCTCAACCATCTGAAGTTTTGTAGTGCAATTATGTACCGGTTAAGGCGCTAATTGTGTTGCACGATGCTAATGGTCTCTTTTTAAAGATTACAGAAAATCTCATCCACATTGGCCAGAATGCAATTTTTAAAAACCCATCAGCATCTTTCCAAAGATGCCTGCAGTGATTACCGATTCAACTTGCTGAATATTCAACAGAGACCTATATCAGTCACAGCTAGTTATCGCCAAGCACTCTTGAAAAGACGAAAACTGGGATTGGCTTCCGGCTCCTTCATCCTTGAAAAAAAGAAAAAAAAGTGGCCCTTGAAAGGAGTGGTGGGGAGTGAAGGTCTCCATCCCGTTGTGTCTTGTCTTGTCATGCACGCGCATTCTATTATTACCGTGTTTCCGGAATATCGCAATTACAAAAATGGAAGAAATTTAAGACAAGTGGGACACATCTCTCTTTACCGTGAGCAAAAGCAAAAGTTAGACCTATTACTCGAGCAGTGAGGAAGAGGTTTTTTTTTTGCCTGTTTTTGAAGGCACCACGAGGTTGCATGCCTCTCACTTCCCTAAAGCCTTAAAAGGGAGGTCTCCCCTACCAGCCAAAGTGATTTAAAGTGACCCCAAACACACACACACACTCTTTCCCTTTCTCTCTGTCTCTCACACACGCACACAAATACACACGCCTGTACACTAAATGAAATGGGTGGCTGAATAGCAGATGCAGAGGGGAAATGGCGACGCAAAGACCGTTGGGAGAGATAAAAGTCGGAGCATCCCCTCGAGCGGAGGAGAAGGCGAGAGGTCTTTTTTTTCTCCCCTCCCCTAGCGCTGTAACCGATAAAGGGCCAACACAACATCCGCTGTCGCTGCAGAGCGTAGAGAACCATAGCACCAGGAGATGAATGGGAGGACACTGTGGAGGTGTGTGTGTGTGTGTGTGTATGTGTGTGTGTAGGATGTGTACGTATGGGTGTGTGTGTGTGTGTGTGCCT
>CM059281.1:10490125-10495125 GCA_030347295.1 Setipinna tenuifilis
TCATGACTCTCTGACACTTTGACACTGTATGACGCTTTGATGCTCCAATTGATGACGCTTGGAGATGCTAGCTAGTGACAGTGTGTGATGGAGGTTGATGGTGCTTTGATGCTTGGAGATGCTTGGAGAGGATGTGATGAAGGTTTAAGATGCTTGGAGATTGTGTGATAAAGGTTGGCTTCCAAAATGAATTAGACCTGTGTTGCCCAGATATGGAGATCACATGCTTCAGCAAGTAGAAGTCTTGCACTGTCTTCTCTCTGCCTGTGTACGTAATGCAGGTGATTTCATTATTTACTACATCTACTTAGCTTAAGAGTTGTGCTGATTAGGATCAGTTGGTTTAGTGAATAGTTTTAACAAATATATATTGGGGGCATCTTAACTTCTGAAACTGGGGTGTCCACCTCTAGTGATAATATTTATTTAGTGTGAAGACTCACAAGCCACCAAGGATAATAGCTGTTTATAATGGGAGCCTTGAGAAGGATAAGTCTTCGTGCAGTAGCTTTCAGTCACATTTAAGGGCACATTTGACATTTTAAAGACTTTGATGTAACATTAATGTTATAAAATAGTGATTGTCAGTATAAAGTACACTATTAAAATTCTAAAAGTGTGGCAATGCCACAGGCACAATTTTAGGTTGCTGACACACACACACACACACGCACACACAAGCAAAGATTTGATTTATTTGGTGATGTTCTAATGAGATGAATTATATACAATCCTAGAGCACTGGAACATTAACAGGTTATCAGGTTATATGTATTTAATGTGTATTTGCATTTAAAAGCCTAGAAGTAGTTTTGTTTGTTTCAAATGATTACAGGGTGTTTGGCTAACACAGCAACAGAAAAAGGTGTTAATTTGGAGTTACCTGTATTTGGTAAGCAGGAAGTGAATGTGTGACTTACCTGGAGAGTGGTATGGCAGCCATTTTGCTATCCCTGGGGCAACTAAATAGAAGCTGAAGGAATTATCTTTGGGGCCTCCTACCAGTTTAAACTGTTTCATTATTTCTTCTCTGTCGGACACATTATCCATTGGATTACTTTTCTGTCTTTGGAGAATGCAGAGAAAAGGGGAATTTTTTGGTGAAAACAAACTTTTTTGTTCATTTGCATAATGAGGCTTGAGGCTGTTGATGCCTTCTTGCAGCCATGGTTCATAGTTTCTGACCAATTTAGTCATCACTTTGCTTTTGATTTTTGGGCATTATGCCTAAATTGGAAGGCAGACTTAACAGAAGCAGAAGGTGACAAGAATTTTAAACAATTGCAACTCTACACAAGCAGCACTAGCAGACTAAGAGGCACTATCTGTACTGTTGAACTGCTTGCCAGGGTTAGATCTATGATCAAAAGGGAGCTAAACTAAAAAGAAAAAGAATACTCAGTCAAAGTGAACCAACTCAAAGCGCAAGACAAAAGACAAAGACAAAAACAACACAGCTGGCCAAAACAATTTGTTGTAAAGTTTTCTGTAGAATGGGCCTTCCCTTTTGTCGATGGGTGAGTGTCCTCTCCTAGATTTTGAATCCCATGCCATTTTGGCCTACTAGGCCTTCTGTGTGTTTGCTTGCTTTGGTCTGCAGATGGGACAGAACGCTGAGCTTTAGCATCTAACTGCTAATGAGGTGCACATAGGCTTATCAGCGGGTATAATATCTGTCCCCTTTTCCAAATTAAAGGACATTCTTATTTTGTTTTGTAGTTTGACATGTACAACTCAGTGCTCCCCACATTTTATTCCTAACATCATGTACCCACTACTGATGACTGATTTGGACCCTTGGCTCTGTTTGTTTTTTTAGTGAATAAAACCTCTCACTCTCCCTCCTACAGTCTTAGCAAGAGGTTGTAACAGTTACTCATGAGAGGGTATGGGATACTGTGTGGATGATTGCAAAGTGCTGCAGTTTTCACCGCTGTGCAGCGAAAGTGATCTTGTAGGGAGCCTCAGCCCTGCATGTGTTGCATCAGCCTGCCTCTTTCCTGATTAGCTTAGCACATTATTATAGCTAATCAAGAGCTTTGAAATTGAACACCAAGAAACCAAGCTTTGAGGGACGTTCTCTGCAACAGAACACAGGATTTTGTAAAATAGGATACGCCGTCATTGGCATCCTCCCAAGACACAGAAAAAAAGCTTTAGACAGTGCATTTCTTGGGCCTGCACGGTGCAGTTGGGGGCCATTATCTTGCATCTGCTGGCCCCTGCTAGGCTTGGGCTCAAAGCATTATGGGATTTGTGGTCCATTGACTGTGTGGAAATTGAATTAAAGTCAATGTGAGCTGGATTGGAAGCCAAGCTAACCTAGGGGCTTAGCTTCGGCTTCCATGCGTGAGCCCCCTGAATGCCTGTGGTGCATCGTGGGTAAAATCAGGATTGTGCCGTTTCCCACCACAGGAGCGAACAGGGGCTGGACAAAAAAAAACAAAAAATCACAGCTCTGTGCCAGGGTACGGAGTGTTATCTTGCGGATGCAGCAACCGCTGTGGAATGCTAATGTGTATTTTAGCTAAATAGGGGTGAGATGAAAATGCCCAACACAACCAGCCTCTGTGAAATACCCCAAAAGTAGCCAAGCTTTTCTACACAGATGGTGCGCTTGTACTCCCTGACGATAGCGTGGTACACACTGCGGGCTTCTCATGAGTGCCTATGATTGCTAAGCATCAAGAGAGTTTAGGAAGCTTTCCTCTGTCACTTTCCATCCTGTCTGTCAGAAAACAGTGGCTTAAAATAATTACGAAGAACCCGTGCTGTGTACACGCCCAACATTTTTTTTTTAATGCTGCAAAGGAGAAATCAGGGGTGTCTGCTTCGTATAATCAGGGCCTAAATCTGGACTTCATTGACATTCTGACATGAACATCTCCTCTCTTGAGATTCTGTGTAGGCGGATGTCACAAGTCCCACTGAAATTTCTTTTCCACCATGTTGAAGAACTAGGGAAGGCTGGTGACCTGCATTTGACCTGAGGGTGTTTTAAACGGAATACAAATTTAAACTTTTGGAGTTTAAAGCACAGTCTGCTCCATTCTCTCATTAATTTTATGAGATACATTTTAAGACTCAATCCCCAGACTCAATTTTTTAATAATAACTTTGTAATTATTAATAATAAATGCATTAAGGCGGATATTTTTACCCACAGGAACGTCTATCCAGCATATTTTTCTCCTCGATTTTAAATTCCATCAGCTGGTACAAATTTGTCCTTGCTGGAGTGTCTCTCCCAATTAAAGAACAGCATCCTTCTGACAGCACACGTTGGGGAAATTCCAGGGCTTCTCAGGAAACTAATGTGAAAAGCAGGTCTTTGTTTGATTAATAGTTCATATACATATTACCAGGAGGTAAATGATAAGTGTTTTGTATAGTTTTAGAGTTGTTTGAGAATAGGGAAAACAGAAAAATATTATAATTTTACCTGTAATTGGTGTGACTTTGCAGCATTTCTGATTTAGCAACAACAGCCACACTTACCTACCCACCTACTATTGAACCATCTTTTCAAGTCATCAAAGGATCATACTGTTTGACTGTTGAGCTTTATTACACTACACATTGTGTTTTTACTTTTTGACAATAAAGCTGACTTTGACTTTGTTTAATACAGTGGCTAATACCCAAATCTGTATATATTTCAGAGTTACTTGGCAATAAATTGTCATCATTTTAACTTTAATATTTTCGGAAGGACAGAGAGGACAAGTGCTAACGCTGTAGCTCCTTCACCACCACCACCATCACACACACACACACACACGCACACACACACACACACACACACGCACACACACGCACACACACACACTCACACACTCACACACACACACACTCACACACACACACACACACAGACTTTCTGATTGCTCTTTCTGTTAATGCTGAAACTGACTCGTCTGTATCCCATCACCCAATCAGATGAGTCAGGTACATGCAAACGTTTTTTTTTTGTTTTTTTTCGAGGTTGCTTTTGCCAGGCTTGTTTAATTTTCGGCCTTGATGGGATTGGATGACTCATCTCGTCCCTGCCTCCCAGAGCAGACGTGACTTGTCATCATGATGCCCCCAATTAAAATGGCCACAGGCCAGGCACAGATATTTTAAACCTAGCCTGCAAGCTAACGTGCTGACTCCTTTAGCTTTCCAGCCGTTTCCTTTGTGTTTAGCCCACAGCTGTATTTCAGATGAGCTGGCTTACTGCAGAAAAAGAATTTGATCAGGTAGAGAGCCTGAAGGTATACTACAAAGATGGTTACCAGTAAGTGATAAAGCTGGTTTAGTGAACCCAGAAGTAGTCACAAACCTGTTGGTATAGGAGAGCCCAGGGCTTCATTCTTTTAACTAAACAAATGCCAACAGACTCTTCTTCTGCCAGGTTTACGACTACCTCTGGGTTAAATAAACCAGGTTCATCACTCAACCACCTTTGTAGTATACAGTAAGTCCCAGGTCTTACCTGATTAAATCCTCTTCTGTGGTAAGCCACCTTATCTAGAACAACTGTGGGGGAAACATGAAGGCAACAGCTGCCTGAAGGGTTCAGAACTGCTAATGTGTTTGTAATATGCTGCTGTTGTCTAATCAGCAGAGTTGTATAAAGTAGAAGTAGAAGTACTGTTTTGGATGTAATTACAACACAAGTAGTACGGTACTACGCAGTCGCAACTGCATAATACCATATTACCAGTGTGGTAATTACATCCAAAACAGTACTTCTACTTCTACTTTATACAACTCTGGTAACCAGTAAGTGCAGACCATTTGGGCAGATTGAGAGAAATTAATTGCTGTATTGTTGAAGAGGAAGCTGAGAGATAATGGGTGTTCCACATGTGACAGCACGTGCCCTTCCTGTCCAGCCAGAGGGAACATTGCATGGTGTTCCTCACCTGCATCTGTACTGTATGGCCTGAGATCGTGCCTACACACACACACACACACACACATGCACACACACACACACACACACACATGCACAC
>CM059281.1:10500125-10520125 GCA_030347295.1 Setipinna tenuifilis
CCATGCATGACATGGACTGTCTGTGGGCTCATACTGTTTCTTTTTTAAAACTACATGAACATGGCACTCCCGGATCCTCACTCCCTGGATCCCATACCGATGTCTCTGCTATTAGAGGTGTTAGTGACCCAATGGAAAGTCTTTGGGTTTTCTGTTAACATACTTCATCTCAGAAGTTACATACATTCTTGAGAAGAAATTTCAACAGTACAGATAAGTATACTGTAGAAATAGCTGCTTTGAATCACTTTTAAAAAGTTAAAGTAAGTGGCTGAATTCCTCTTTTTATGTTCAAGTCAAGTCAAATTTATTATCACACCAGGGGAAATGTTGGTTTGACTTAACAATACCATGCAGATCTGTGCTGCATGTAGACTTGATTTTTTTAAGCTGGTTCAATGCGTCTCTTTTTTACAATGTAATTACAAAATGGAAAGATTGGCTTTTACCTTACCTTTCTGTATATGTTTTATTTGCAAGTTTTGTAATGAGGACGTGCAAGGCTTCAGTGATTTGTTTTTTTTACTTTTCGTTTAAAAGTAGCACCTTGTTTTAAAGTTCAGCTTGCGTGCACACCAACACAGTGTACTTTACTTTTTTTCTGAGATGTGTAAGCAGTTCTCTTCTGTTCTGTGAGCACCTCACTTTTTCCTACAAGAAACATCTTGATGGAACTTTCTGTTCCTTTTGGACAAAAAAAAAGACTCATGCCCACGCATAGGCCCCGCACAGGTGTTAACCGCAGGGCTACAAAAGTTCACAAAATATATGTCTAGTCTTTCAAAAAGTTTAGTGTTTTACAATTTTGCTGTACAGTTTATGCTGTATAGTTGCTGTATAGTCTGAGGTGAAATCTGGGTACTTTGATGTAGAAGGTCTCCTAAGACAGACTTGGTGTCTGTATAAACAGAAAACTGCCCTGTGCACTGTAACAACATGGCCTGCTTGTGTATGTGTATCCAAAGCATATGTTTGTGTGTGTGTGTGTGTGTGTGTGTGTGTGTGTGTGTGTGTGTACACATACATGCTCTATAAGGTCATTTCAGCAGGTGTTCCTCGTTAATTTAATCAGAAATATGAGCGCGCTAATTTCATTAGGGCTGACACTGAGATGGAGGTTCTCTCTAAGACCTGCGTTCCCTGTACGTGACAAAACCCTGGCATCAGATCTGATGCTGCACTAATTGAATATGTCATGTACCACCTGTGGGGTCCAGAAGACATTCCTTTGGTCTGTCATAGGATAGACAGTCCCCTGGTAGCTAACACTCTGCCACCACCAGGCTTTCATGGCAACGTCTGGCAACAAAAACATACCCATCACGGTAATATGATGATATGAGGTACACAGGACAATATTAATGTCTGTCCAGTGTTCCAGTGTTGTGCTGTGTGGAAGTGTTCCTGGTTTGCCTGACCTTCACCTCTGCATCATCTGTGAGGTAAAAAACATAACATACCACAAGTCTTGTAGGCAAGAATATGAAAAAGCGCAGAGTCACCCTGCCCTATGGTGTTTTTGGTGTGTTTGCCTTTGAAGATATATATGCGGAGAACTGTGACCTAATGGTTAAGGAATGGGTATTGGGATTGGGAGGTCACAGGCCTGGTTCCTCTACCAGTAATAAAAATATGGGTAGGTGGAGTGAATAACCAGTGCTCTCCTGCACCCTCATCCATGGCTGCTGAGATGTCATTGAGCAAGGCATCTAACCTTACATTGACTGTCCCTGTACATTACTCTATGCGTCTATAGTACACTATAAGTCTCTCTGGAAATGAGTCACAGCTAAATGTAATGTTAATACATTTACAGTAATGCATGAGCTAAGAAATGAGGGAATATGGATCAATGATGGGCTTAGTAATGCAGGGCTCAGTGCAGGATGTGGTGACCTTCAAACTGATTATTTAACTGTGGGGAATGTGGATGTCAGACCTGTGGAGATCGCTGCAATGATAAACCCTACGACCTCTCAGTGTACCAACGGTTGCTTTCTTGTGTGTAATTTGACTAACATTTAAGGTAAAACCTTGACAGTACCTTTGGCCAGTGTTGGTGAGCGCTAATACCATCACTTAGTAATTGTCCACCTGTCTCTCAGATTGCATTGTATGTTGAGGAGTAAATGGTAAATAAACTGCATTTGCATAGCACTTTTTAATGGCAGGAGATAACTGATCCCAGAACAGTGCCAAGCTCACAAGGCCTCCAAGCTCTCCTAATGCCTACTGTGTGTGCTGATGGATTAAAGTCAGTGTGCAGCAGCCCCTCACAGTCCATTCAGCAGTGCTTCCTCCTTCTCATCCTTTTTTTTCTGTCCAGTGACTCAGAAAACTGACCAATCGCATGGTTCATGTTGTGCCTCACTAGGCCGGATACTCCCTTGCTTCAACATTAATATCTTGTGGAGCTGAGTTCCAGCACAGCTCCTCCCTGTGTGAGGACCCAGATTTATAAACCAACACCCCCATGGTTCTAGTAGTCCTCCCCATCTTCACACACGCGCACACACACACACACACACACACACACACACACACACACACACACACACACACACACACACACACACACACACACACACACACACACTCATGGACATATTCACACACACACACACACACACACACATTCCCACACACACACTCATGGACATTCACACACACACACACACCTTGTCACACACGCACCTTGTCAGGCCACAGTGGCTTTAATGGGACATGTGGCCCCGGCCTCCGATATTGAGTTAGTGTTTTACTGGAGGCCCGTAAAAAAAGGTGGCCAACACAGGGCCTGTGTCCCAATTAAGTCCACTTCATTTCCCGCTTTATGAAGAGTGATCTTCCTGTTATATTGGCGCCGTACTCCCCGTCCTGCAGATTTAATCAGGGCACATCTAGTCCACGAACGAACGAAACACTTGGCACACTGCCCCGTCCCGTCACGGTCGATTAAAAGCCCAAATAATGAAAAAGATGAGAAGGAGGAGGAGGAGAGGAGAAGATGAGCCAGGAGCAGACCTCCACCTCAGGACAAGGGTGGCCATCATTTACTGTATGCCCCCAGAAGGTGTTTTCCAGGGCTTGACTTTTTCAAATCCTGTCAGTGGGGAACACACCTTGATGGGCTGAGATATGTTATAGGAGACTCTCTCTCTCTCTCTCTCTCTCTCTCTCTCTCTCTCTTTCTCTGTCTCCATGTGGGAGTATGTATGTCTGTAGTGTCCCTGCTCCGGGAAACTTATTCAGACACATGCACCTCCCTGTATGTATAAAGGTTGCCTGCTTACTCAGTGGCCCTTTACACCTCTGTTAGCTTATGTCCTTCTTTTTGTAAGTCGCTTTGGATAAAAGCGTCTGCCAAAGGCAATGTAATGTAAAGAGACAGTAGACATGACCAAGATGATTTTCTTGATATTTTACCCCACTACAAATTGGCTCTTTAGATACCTGAAATTCCCCTATGTATCTGAAACGATGGTTCTATTGACGATTTATATGCCTTTACTGCTTTTACTCCTTCCACCTCCACACCTATTTTGCTCAGACTATTTTCCAGACCTTGACTTTTTAATCTTATCAGTGGAATTAAAAAAAGAGAAAAAAAATGTATATAAATTACCTGATGAAGGTCATCAACTTTGTATTTTCTAAAGAAATTGCTTGCGAAATGGTGAATGTGCGGTGTATACTTTCTTAATCTTATCAGTGGGAAACACACACTGCGATGAGCCAAGATATGTTACAGAAGACGGTAAATGGCCAGAGTTTATTTTCTGTCTTTTTTTCTCCATTATAGATTGGTGCTGTAGACACCTGAATTTCTTACTGTATGTAAAATGGTGGCTGCGTTGACGAGAAGTATACCTTTCCCCTATTTTCTTCCACTTCCAGCCCTAATTTACTCAGACAAGTTTCCAGACCTTGACTTTTAAATCCTATCAGTGGGAAAAAACAAGGTAGTATTGTAGTGTAGTATATAGGTAGTATATCAACTGGAGGAAGTGAGCAAGTTGAGAAATGCTAGGCTAGTGAATTCACCCAAAATCGAATTAATTTTTCCAGTGTCATTATGGATTTTTACAGGGCTCATCGCCCCCCATTTCACATAGCCAATTAAGTGCCACATTACTAATTGGTGTGAGGTAGGTACAGTAAGCTATATCGAGGACGGGCATTGGATGTTCAAAAATGGACAGTGACATAGTTTGGGGACGCCCTCCTGCATGAGCTCAGAGTGAAGCACCCACCAATCAGCTTGAGGGAAAACAGGGGTGAATATGATGCAATTTCCGGGAAATGGTGACAAGGAAGTGCCTTGCTAACCAGTCAAATCCTGACCCCCTGGGAAAATCACTCTCTGATGGGCTGAGATATGTCACACAACAAAGTGGACATGCTAGAGATTATCCTCTGATGGACAGCATCGGAAATGTTAGCTTTAGGATGGCCACACAATTAACACCATTCAGGAGTTTTTTTTTTTTTATCCAAGTCAGACTTTCCTGCTGCTCATCGTGTAACCTTGGAAGAAAGTATCAATTGTCAAGTATCAAAATGCACATCAACAACAAAAATCATACAAAAACAAAGAAACATCAACTGTTTCAAAGACCTGAATTGATTCTTACCATCATGTGTTAAGAATTTATTGAGTTTTCCATCAGCTTGCACCTTAGTGTAAATACTTCATTGTGTTACTGAAACCACAAAGAAGTCTGTGTGCTAAAAATGAAGGCCACGAAAACAACAGCATACCATAATCAAACGCTTCATAAGCACTTGACATCGATGTCAACCAGTCAGTTTCAGGGAATAACTTTAAGTAATGTCCGGTTAAATATGGCAAATAAGGCTGATCATCGTGAATGACCTCAATTTTATCACTATCACCAATCACGATCGATTAATCGCCCAGCCCTACCTCCTACATCAGCCCATCTCTTCCCACTGCTCGTGTTTCAACATCCAAAATCCCACCCTCTTAAGCAGTAGGCAGTCACAGCAAATTCCCTCCAAAGTGACTGAGTGCTTGTGATGTGTTTGAAGTCCTAACATAAATAGTCCATGTTAAATACTCAGTGGGGGGCACTTCAGTGAGTCACACTGAACCGAGGAGATTCCAAAGTATTTCTCCTTTTTTGAAGAAAATATATATTCCCCCACAAAGCTTTGATCTATTTAAGAGATGAAATAATCATTTGAATAAAGGATTTTTTTTTTTTACATTTTATCCATTTTATCATTAAAGAAACGTCTTTATCTCAACTTGGTCACTTGCATGCTCATCAGGGTTTGCCGCTGAAATTTCAGGCTCTATGAAATATTTAAATTCCATTAGAAATTATATTGATAGTGTCCTCATATGCCCCCCCCCCCCCCCCCCCCACCCCCAGCACCAGCACCGCCCCACCCCCATCATGCTGGCCCCTTAGAACTGTTCTAACTGCCCAACCCTCGCCCACCCTCCGCCCCCAGTCCTTACCAAGACCATTTCCACGCAAGGTCCAGTTAAAGATACTAGATATGCCAAGACCAAGATACTTAATGGTAGTTCATGTCTATGGGAGCAAAGTGAGGATTAGTTCCAGGCTGTCACTGACATGCCAGAAATAGGCAAGCACACTTGGTGCGCACCTGAATTAAAGTTGATTTTCTCCGGAGTGGAGAGTCATACTATCACGACATTTTCCTTAAATGGGCAAGGGAGTTTGGAGATCATGACACCGTGTCCAAAATGCACATCCATTGCTCAGAAGACTAAGGCTTTTAAATATTCTGTGGAAATGTAGGGTTCTGCAATAGACCTCAATATTACATAACGTGCCTCTGCACTGTATAAAGGTGGATTAGTGCCCCCCCTTGTGCGATCGTGGTTTGAGGAAGTGGCTTGTCATTAAGGATCTTGGCATATCTACCATCTTCGGTCCAGTCTCCATGTCTGTCTGCCTCCCTCCATAGCGTGTCGTTAGCACATCTGTCAGTATTGAACACCGCTGGATATGGAGCAGTGGTGGTGATGGTGGTGTGTGATTGTGTGTGAGTGAATATGGGGTGGGGAGATACTGTATCAGTGGATGTGAGCAGCACTGGTGGTGTGTGTGTGTGTGGGGGTATGTGTGTGTGTGTCTGGGGGGGGGGGTGTTTGAGACGGTGCTGAGGTGAAGTGAGTTGACCCAGAGTTCCCTGAGGTCTTCGCTAACAAGGCTAATATGACTGACTTTCACACTGTCTGTCTCCTCGCTGTGTCATAACTTGGTTAAAGATAGATTACAGACTGGCCCCTGACCACAAATCACCTTAATCCCTTTCTTTTGTGCTACCCTGAACATCTCTTGGTGTGGGTGTGGGTGCATGAACCTGAAGGGGGTGTGTGTGTGTGTGTGTATGTGTGTGAGTGAGAGTGTAGGTCTAAGTGGATCTGATGTGATATTCTGTCTTTCACGCTGACATTCTATCTGTCTGTGTGTCTGTCTGTGTCTCTCTCTTTCTCCCTCTGCCTCTCTCTCTCTTTCTCTCTCTCTGCCTCTCTCTCTCTTTCTGGATCTTTATTTCTCTTAACCCATTGACACCTAAAACGCCTGCAAAAAACGCCTATAAAAACCTATGCAATTCTATGATAAATGTCCTTATCTCCTGAAGGTTTTCTGAAAAAATACTAAGAATTGTCAACGTCTATTAAAACTTAAATATCTTAGCCTCTGAAGCACATAAAAACATGAAATAAATTGCATTTACAAGGTAAGACTCTCAGCTTGAATTAATACATGTACTAACATACCAACATCCACAATGCTGCCCTACGCAATACATGTACTAACATACCATACAAGTCCACAATGCTGCCCTACGCAGCAGCCGGCAAGAGATTCAAAGCTGCGCTACGCAGCAACCGGCAGGAGGTGCAATGTTGCGCTGCGCAGCATCCGGTATAAATGAGTTAATCAGACAGACACACCTAAACAAATCCTCAAACACACACACACACACACACACACACACACACACACACACACATTCACACTGACATTCACACTTACACCAGGCTCAAGCACACATACACAGTAGGGGTACGTTGCACACAGAGAGGAATGGTGGAGAGATGGAGCGAGAGAGGGAGAAAGAAAGAGAGTTTTAGAAGATAGATAATGGAGAAAGAAGGGGAGAATGGGCACTGCTTTTGGGAAAACAGCCGCAGGGTGAGAGTGTGTCAGATGAATGTGAAAGAGAGAGAGATCACACAGCAAGAGGGGATATATACCTAGATCTTTCTAATCTATCTCTCTTTTCCCCTGACCTTTCTTTCTTTCTTTCTTTCTTTCTTTCTTTCTTGGGCTTAAATCCAGGGGAGCATTCCAGAAAAATTTGATTTGGGCAAGTAGCTAAGTGAATATACGTACATCACCAGTGCGCACACGAGGGGTGGAATCTCTAATGGAAGATAAATGGTTAGGCCAACAACACCAACACCACCACCATCGTCATCAATTACACCTAATGGCATTACCAGATTCACGTGCCTTGTGTGATTAATGCATCAGTTTAATAAAAACATCACTTTTGTTTAGCAGACGTTTAACAGCTTGTGGGGCACTGATTGGAGTAACATGTCCTCCCCTAAAGGAAGTGATAAACACCCCCCCCAGATGTCTGGATGTAGACATGGGACACACACACACACACACACACATGTGCTCTCTCACCTATGGGGACACACACACATGCTCTTTCACCTGAATAGACACACCCAGGCACACGCACACACGCGCACAGGTACACTAATACACGCACACACACACACACTAGGAGGCACTCAATCATTTAAGTCCAAGGTGAGCGGGCATTTGTTTCCTGCTGTCCTGAATATCCACCACGACCCTGAGGGTTGTGAGGCTGCTGTGTGGATTTGACAGCTCCCCCGTGCCTCCCAAAAACAACACGACAGCGCTCGTGAAAGAAAAAAAAACACACACAGAAACACAAACACACACACACATACACACACGGCATCTCGAAGATATGTGATGGGTGTCAGCGGCGGGATTTCGTCTCTTGCCGAGAGGGCAACCTTGAGCTCTCCGTCACTGCCATCGCCTGATGAAGTGGCCATGCATAATGCATCACCCGCCCCTCTCGCGCCTAAACTCTCCGTAAGCATCTGGCAGGACAGCTACATCAACGTTCATGGCTGACACGCAGCGAAAATATGTTTCTTAATAATAAAAAAACACATCTCAGCACATTGGCATCTTCTTCCTAATAAATAGGTCTTGTGCTGCAGAATATTCCATTTTCTTTTAAATGGGCCTTGCTCAACGTTTGGTGATCAAATATTGATGTCTATTTGACCGCAGCGAAAAACATAATGACTGCTGTCAGTGGCAACAGTGTATTGCAAGTTAATACACTACTAGTGGAAGTGGATTACACTTTATTTTACTGTCCCTGTTACATCATTTAGGTACAGCTTAACAAAGTGTGTAACAATATGTAACATTATGTACTTACACTGTGCCGTAGGGCATTTAGATACACTAAAAAAGGAACTGTACAATAAAGTGTTACCTGGAAGTCTTATGTACAGACCAAAGAGATGTCAGCATCTTTGTTGCCCACATGTAACATAGCAGTGTATCAAGAGAGATATTATAATGTCCCTTTCTCAGTATTGGAAAATAAGTGCCTTCAGGAGAAAGAAAGATATCTTCTGCTTAACGTGGGGTCCTGCATGTCTGATAGACAACACATTACCACTTACTCTTCCCTCTTTTAATCTTGAAATTCACATATCATTCGCACAATCAGAAGAGTGTTCACTGCCAAGTCTGTACAACAAACGAGGGCTTTCTCTTGGTGTCATGGTGAACAGATAAACAGATAAAAAACAAACAAGTGCAGAAGCAATACTACAGGTGTATTTTTTTTATCTGTGTATCTGTGCACCATGACACCAAAGGAAATCCCTTGTTTGTAATAATAATAATAATAGCTTCACATCAGGTAAAGAATATAAACATGTGCTATGCACACAAGATTTGCAGGAACATAGGACATAGTGCAATATCAGTGCATCTTCTTGCCTGGCTAATTGTGTAGGGAGGGTCTCCATGGGTCCATGACGCTCATTACCGCTGGGAGGAAACAACATCTGATGGAGGGCAAGAAAACATGAGATTGCTGCCCTTTTTCAGTGCAGCTGTGTCCACTGAGCAGGCTCTTAAGCAGATGTTTTGCATGCAGGGGAAGCCTCATTGACTATTCTGCTGTTGAGGTGGTGGGTTGTTACACACTGCTGCTGTTTTTTCTCCCCGGGGTGGGGGTAGGGGGGTTCCTTTTATTTCATGTGTAACGGGGTTAAGGCTGTGCATATAGTATGTTGTGTGTAGTATATAGTGTGGTGTGTGTGTGTGTGTGTGTGTGTGTGTGTGTGGATGGCTGACATTGGTAGTCTGCTTTGGTATGGGCTGACTGTGTGAAGGTGTCTGCATGCACATCTGTGTGTGTGCCTGAGTAAATGAGAGAGAGAGAGAGAGAGAGAGAGAGATGGAGAGAGAAAGAAACAGGTGGTTAGCTGAGATTGGTAGTCTGCTTTGTATGGGCAAACTGTGTGGTGTGTGTGTGAAGGTGTCTGCATGCACGAGTGTGTGTACGTGTAGGTGTGTTCGTGAAAGGCGTGCATGTGTGTGTGTGTGTGTGTGTGTGTGTGCACACACCCAGGACACTCATCTGTGTGATTTATGTGTGTGTTCCCAGTGCCCTGGTTCCCAGTGTGGTTTTATGACAGCCCGTGGCCCAATAAAGCTGTGCCAGACCAGACTAGCAATAATGAGTTACTGTGTCAGGTTACTCTCTGCCAAATACACACACACACTCTGCCAAACACCCCCCTCCACACGCACACACACACTCACATTTAAACACAGGCACGCTCTCACACTTAGACAAAAACAGGGTGACATAGCTAATCCAGATAGACATTCACACACACAGAAACACACTCACACTCACACAGAAGGGGCTAGCGTGACATTGCTACCCCCCTCTCTCTCACACACACACCCACACACACACACACACACACTCACTCAGCAAGAAAGAGGGTGACATCGCTAAACACTACAATGAGAGCATGGTCCAAACACAAGGCTAGTGACGATGTTACGCTAATGACCAGATCAGGTGTCACTAGCTCAGAGGTGGCCCACAATGCTAAAGGTGACATTATCAGGCTAATGTGTGAGTAGCATCTCTACACCAAATGGTGGTTTGGGTGCATCACTTGTAATTATTGTGGGATAAGCATGTGTGATATGAAATTTAAAAAAGACAAAAATATCGACTGCTACCCAGACTACTAGATCTGTCTGAATAAAACACATTCCATTGAAACTAATAACTTCTGACCTAATGACAAAGCTTATTTAATTCTGAGAGTATGTATGTATGTTGCCCTTTTTTGTCTGTCCATGTCAGTGAACATGAATGGGTGAACAGCTGAAAAGGAAATACCACTTTCGTGACTATCACAGCTAGATTTGTGTGAATGAAACACATTACACTGAAACTACATAATGACATTTGACCTAACAGCATCAGTGTGTGAGGGCCATGTTTTGTGTACAGTCCTGTGCAGGTAGGTAGGTGGAAGGACAAGTGTCCTCTTTATGCTAACATAGTCCAAACCTTCACAAGGACCTCAGTGTTCAAACCACAACCGTAGTGGGAAGAAATGCATAATAAAATGGCAACTGGCAGCATAAAAAGAAAAGACTGATTAACCTTATAGAGCCTTGCTGGTCCATTATATTGATATAACTATGATTATACGTGATAAATATTTGATCGATGCATGTAAATAATTCCTTTTGCATTGACTAAAAATATTAACATCGTCATAGCAATACATGTTATGGCGGAACGCCAGCAAAATGGCAACAAGCAGCATGACAATGGAAAAATCTGTCCTTACTCTTCCCTGTGGATGTGAACAGTGCAAGCCAGTATTGCATTCAGTTGTTCCATCTTCTTGAACATTTGACCATTAGCCACAGTGGTTAGTTTCACTGATAACATACAAGGCAGTGGAACAGTGCATTTTTACAGTATAATGCGTGTGTGTGCATGTGTGTATGTGTGTGTGTGTGTGTGTGTGTGTGTGTGTGTGTGTGTGGTATTTTACAGTAATAATAGCATTCCAAAGCCTGGGTGACCTCTTCACCAGCTTTATAAATATCAGACAAGACTTATTTTTTTACCCTACCCCCCCCCCCCGGCCCCCATGACTTCTTCTGTGTGTGTGTGTGTGTGTGTGTGTGTATGAGTGTGTACTTGGGGGGGGGGGGGGGGGGGGGATTTAAACAGTCCCCCATGGTTTACAACTTCCATCTTTATTACGCCCGTTACCAGCTGTGCCCCGCAGGCTTTAAACACGTCTAAGGCTGCCTCGCAACCTCCACCAGCCCCGAGGCGAGGCCGTGCCATCACGTTAACGACCTTCTGACCATATTTGTACTGCTGTGGTGGGTGAAGGTGCCGGAGCCGGAGCCAGTGCTCTGCTTTACGAATGTGAAGCAAGCTGCATGCTACACCGCATGCTACACCGCACCGCAGCACAGCACAGCACAGCACTGGAGCCTATAAGCGTAGGGGATAAATCATGTGTGAGAGCCCCCACTGTGGGCATGTGGCTGGTCTGGAGCAGAGGTGTGTGGGGGTGGGTGTGTGTGGGGGTGGGGTGGAGGTGTGGCGGCTGTTTGGCCTTGCCACGGATGGACTGCCCGTGTGCTACAGGTATGTGAGCGGGAATTCAATTACGACGGATACACCCCTGGAGCTGGATCAAGATGACCAGGGTTGTTTGGGTGTGTTTGTGTGTATGATGTGGGTGTGTGAACATGTGTATATGTGTGAATGTGTTTGAGTGTGTGTGTGTGTGTGTGTGTGTGTGTGTGTGTGTACACATATATCTGTGCATGTGAATGTGAGTGTGTATTATGATTATTTTTTTCCTGTGTGTGTGTGTGTGCGCGCATGCTCACATGCAGACTGCGTAAATGTCTGCATTTATCTGTGTGTAGGGGCTCCATTATGTAAGCCAAATCGTGCTTTTTTTGGTGTTCCTGTGTTCTGTAGGCAGGTCTGTTCAATATTTCCTCGCTCGCCTATATAGGTGAGCATTGCTGTAGTGCCAACAGCTTCTCTGAGCTTTTTCAAGTCTCCCCACAAAGCCTTATCACAAAGACAGAATACAGAGGGAGTGCGCAAAACAATCTGGAGGAGGACTCTGCGCTAGTCACTATGTTAACACACAACCCACACTACTGTTTGCTTATCCCAATATGTATGTCTCTGTATTCCCCCCCCACCCCCCTCACCCCACTCCCCAATCTCTCTCTGTCTCTCTCCGTGGTCTGACTATGCCATCCATCCACATACTATTGATTCACACACCGAGCTATATTCTAAGGCCTTTATAAGTCTAATCCCCAAGGTGATTAAGTGATGAAGCATTTGCCCCTTGGGCATTGGACATTGTCTCTGCTTTTGTATTAACTGCTATATGGGCCGTTTGATGTATGATGCCATTAGTTATGTGGCAACTGACAGGCGATCGGTCATCATGAGTGGACAGAATGAAAGAACGCTTGTGTGTGTGTGTGTGTGTGTGTGTGTGTGTGTGTGTGTGTGTGTCAGAGAGATTAAATGCAGAGACCATAAATACATTTTTTTTTGCTTATTAACTCAGCTTGCCGTTTCTTTTGTCTTTGCTGGAGTGTTGGTTCAAGGGTTTTAATTCAATAACAGTTCAATGTTTAAAACTTCTTGACAAATAATACACTCTATACACACAGACGTAGAGGCCAGTGTTAGTGTATGTGTGTTGATTTGTTAACAAATCTTCCAGCCAATAATTTCATATTCCATGACTAATTATCTCCAATTTAGCTGCTGTTTTTTGGGGACACAATCTCATTGTATGCTTTCCCATCGCTCTCTGTCTCTTTGTTTTTCTTTCTCGCTCTCTATCTCTGTTACACCCACACACACATGCTCTCAGACACAGATAATGCACACAAAGCACCACTAGTTCGTAACTGCACACACACACACACACACATACAAAGTCCATATGGACATACAGGATGTTTGATGTGCTTAATTATCTACTTCACTGTGTCTCTCTCTTCCTTGCTCCACAGACTCCCTAACAGCCATGACTACAGAGGAGGAGGGTCCCACTGTGGCCTCTTACTTGTCAGACGAGGACCACGGGGCCACCCCACAAGGGGAGGGGCCTGTACAGGAAGAGGAGGGGCCAATACAGGAAGCAGGCATTGAGGTGGCACGACATGGGGCGAAGGATGAAGAAAGGCAAGCAGAGGAGGGGGATGACGACAAGGAAGTCGAAGAAGAGGACGACGACGACGACGATGATGATGCCAGCAGCGGCATTAGTACCCTCATGGTGCCGTACCCCGATCTGGTGCCGGTTGTGTTTTTCTGCCTCAAACAGACCACGTTCCCCCGCAGCTGGTGCATCCGCATGGTCACCAGCCCATATCCTTTCAAACTAAACTAACTCACCCCAAATGCACACTTGGCACAGTTTACCCAAACCACTTCTGGAGCATGTAAGTACAGTGTTTTTTTTTTTTAATTAACCACCCTAAATGCACACTTGGTGAAGTTCATTCACACCTTTCCTGGATCGGGTGAGTACAATGCTAAGGTCTCTCTCAGCTACCTATTACCTCTTGTGGCTAATATGGATGACACTGAAGCAGGTCGATAATGTTCCTTGAAGTCCATGATGACAGCTGAGAGAGCAGTCATGGTCTTTAGTTTTTCTATAGCAAAGCTTTAAGTGGTCACTTGGTCCATATCCTTTCTAACTAGTCGCCCCAAAAACACATACAGTACTTGGCACGGTTTACACAAATCACTCCTGGACCATTTAGGTACATCGCTAAGGTCTCTCTACCCGTTCCCTTTATCCTCTAGTGGGTTACATGGATGACTTTGAAACAGTTGGTTAATGCTCCTTGAAATCCTATGAGAGCGAAAAGAGGTTTGCTTTAAGTTTGCTACTAAGGCTTTTAGTAGTCAAATGTGCCACCGGTCCAGTTCGTTTCAAACTAATGACCCCATACACATACTTGGCACAGTTGACACAAACCCCTCTTGGATCATTTCTGTACCCGCTTTAGCCTGGAGTTGGTCACATAGATGACTATGGAACTGGTGGTTAATGTTCCTTAAAGTCCATGATGACAGTTTAAAAAGAGGAGCCGTGCTGTTTAGTTTTGCTACTATAAGGCTTTTAGTGGTCAAGTGTGCCACCAGTCCATGTCTTATCGAACTAACGACCCCAAATGCTCTACTCTTGGCTCAGTTCACACAAAAATCTACTCACACTGGACCACACAAGGCTCTGGTGAGTGGCTCACATGGATGACTTTCAGAAAGGTGGCTGATATTCCAAGGCCATGAGGAGGACCTCTCTAGTGTGTTTAAACAGACAGAGGAACCATGCTCTTTAGAGGTTCACTAGTAAGGCAGTTAGTGGTCAGTTTGATCACCAGCATGACTGGCTTTACCACTCAGGCCAGCGTCAGGAAGGAGAAAAGAAGAGCACATGAGTAATAGCTGCTTCCAGACAGAAAAATGGAAAGATCTCTGCTCACTATTCTCTGTGGATGCTGAGCGATGGAAGCCATCATTGCCATCATTAAACATCTGGCAATCAGCAATCAGCTACAGTGGTTAGTTGCTCTGGTAACAGACAAGGTAGGGGAACAGTATCTATAATAATAGCAATCTATACTAAGCATCATATGTGTGTGGATTTTCCTGACAGGAATTGTACAAAAGAGAAAAGGAATGTATGTGTATGTGTATGTGCCTGTGGTTGTGTGTGCGTCTGTATATGTGTGTGTGTGTGTGTGTGTGTGTGTGTGTGTGTGTGTGTGTGTGTGTGTGTGTGTGTGTGTGTGTGTAACAGTGGCATTTTAGTACATGTGACATTAAGAAGCCTAGGTGTACAGTATATGCTGGGAGAGGAATCGAACTCTTTAGGTTCGTCAGTAAAGCTTTTAGTGGTCGACCATGGTGCCATCAGTATGACTGACTGACTGACATCATCACTCAAGACAGTGCCAGGAAAGAGAAAACACAATTACACAAGTAAATAGCAGCTTCTATCCGAAAAAACCTGTGCTAGGCACGTCGTCTGGCATCATCCTTTGGCAAATATCATCCCGAGGAGCCAGTGTGGCATTCTAGCCGTTGCTCTGTTCGCTGGCATCTGTTTTGGGCCCGGCCATATGCCAGTTTGTGTATCGGGTGCTGTGGGTCCGCTGCTGCTCTCTCTCTGTCGCTGACTAAACGCTGGGCTGTCTGCTGTGTGAGCTGGGCTTAATGACATCAGGTAGGTTGAGTCATTTGTGGTTAAGTCACCGTTTACAGCCATCTGTAGGCTGGCACCAACATCAGTTTTTTTCTGAAGCTATTTACTGTCCTTATGTGCATTCGCTGATTGTGTGTGTGTGTGTGTGTGTGTGTGTGTGTGTTCATGTTAATTCTGAGTTACATGTGCAACACTTAGTTACCACACACAGAGTTGACAGTTAGTTGACAGTGTGAACATATGTGTTCACTGTGTGTGTGTGTCTGTGTGTGTGTGTCAGGCAGTGGGGCAAGGATGTGTGATTTGTGACGTTACACATTACTGTGCAGGTGGTGGGTGGGACAGGCGCACACCTGAATTTCCCATGATGCATTGAGGTTGGGGTGGATTCTCTTTTTCCAGGGCGACTGCTTTCAGGCGGGGAAGCAACACAGTGTGCAACACTAATTAAGTCATATCTTGTGTCATGGAATAAAAATTTGTGTGGGGACCATGGCTGTGCCCTAGAATGATGAAGCTAAAGTGCAATAGGGGGGTTTACTGGTGAGTGGGTGAGCTGTTTTGTCCCATATGCCGAATAAAAAATGAAAGTTCTTCAACGGGTACCAGAGGGAGAACTGTTTTTTTTTTTGCTGCAGTAAAAATGAAAGTAGGGCTAAATTAAAGTGGAGATCCCATAGGAATGTGTGAAGGAGGTAAATCATATTTTTTGTGCATTTAAATGTGTGTGCAAATGTGTGTCAGTGTACACTACGTCATCTTGCATTTCATTTCTGTAAAATGGATTTTCCTGCCAGGAATTGTACAAAAGAGAAAATAAACAGTGTGTGTGTGTGTGTGTGTGTGTGTGTGTGTGTGTGTGTGTGTGTGTGTGTGTGTGCACAAGTGTGCGGTTGGGCAGTTGTCCATGTGTATGTGCATGTGTGTGTGTGTGTGTGTGTGTGTGTGTGTGTGCGCAAGTGTGCGGTTGGGCGGTTGTCCATGTGCATGTGTGTGTGTGTGTGTGTGTGTGTGTGTGTGTGATGCACCCGCATGCATTTAATCACATTCAGATGCAGAGGTTGTGCAGCAGTATTCCCTTGTGAAAGCCGTGGGCTTGTGAGTCTGTCTTGTGTAGAGGCATGCAGGTCCCTCTGTGTGTGAGGCCAGCAGGTCACGGACCTCTACAACTGTCTTTTTTACATCCACTATCTCCACCTCCTTTCTCCTTTCCACTCCTCTTCTTTTCTCTCTTCTCTCCACACCTTTCTTGCCTTCTCTACTCTTCTCCTCCCTCTCCTCTCCTCTCTTCTCCCATCCTCTCCACAGCCCCTCTCCTCTCTTCTCTCCTCCTCCCCTCATATTTCTAACCCCTTCTGTTCTCTTCCCCTCTCTTCTCCTCATCTCTCCTCTCTTCTCCTCCACTCCCCTCATGTCTCCAACCCGTCTCCTGTCCTTTTCTCTCCTCGCCTCTTCTCTCCACCTCCTCCTCTCTGCTCCTCACCCACCCCCCACTCCATCCATCTCCATCTCCTCCACCTGCATGTTGTTGTCCATGGGGCCGTCCCTCAGAGTTCTGTGATCCATCTCATCCCTCCAGCTCCGCTCTGCATCTGATTCACATGCGGCAGAGGCAGCCAAGTCAGAGCCTCATCCCAACCCAACCAAGCCCAAGCCCAGCCCAGCCCAGCCCCCCTGCATCTATTGTTTGGCATCCTAGAGAAGGGTCCCTGGAGTTCCTATTAGCATATGTATCTTACAGCAAAGTAGAGGCATTGCTACTTAAAAAAAGTAAGATAAGCTACTGATATTGGAAAATGTCTATATAATGTTACGGATAGGATAAAAAAGGCTTCACATAGATCCTATGGATGGCTAGAATGTTGGCCAGCTCAGTGCTTGCTTTCAGGAGCTTGAGAATATGTGTATATATGAAAAAATGACTACCTCTTTACAATGCTGTTTATGTTGTTGCGGATTGTTTAAAATACAGTATTTTATTCATCATCTCCAGCGCTCTGCCATAGCTTTGATGGAGACCGGCAGAGGGATTTAAAAATATAGTGGGAGGAGGAGGAGGAGGAGGAGGAAGATAAAGAATGACACTGAACAGAAGGAAAACAAGCAGAGGTAGAGGGGGGGAGAGTGGCAGGTAGACAGAGAGTGACGATGTGAGGGTCAGGAGAAAGGGAGAGATGGAAATGGAGAGACAGAAGGGGGAGAGAGAAAGAGGGTGTGAAGGAAGGAAGGAAGAAGGAAGAGAGAGAGCGATGGATGGAGGAAATAAAAGAAAGAAGGAAAGGAAAGGGAGGGAGGGCAAAAGGAACGGTGAGAAAGAGAGGTCGCTGAAAGAAGCTTGGCGGAAGAATTAAATAGGTGGCAGACTGGCAGAAGGGCCCTTCTCTGTTGACAGAATGCACCCAGACTTGAGCTCACACACCCAGCAGTGGGTGAGGAGAGCAGTGGGTGGGTGGGTGGGGGGTTATTGCACAGGAGACTGGAACAGAGGACACCAGATACAAAAGAGCGAGCACGATAAAGGGGAAAAAAGATAGAGATGGAGGGGGGGATAAAAGAAAAGAGGACAACAGAAGGGAGGGGGGGTCTATACAAAGAGGAGCCGGTGTGTGGTTACCTCCACCCCCTGCCTGGGCTGGGTAGGGGGGTGCAGATGCCTCTCCTGTGCCCACAGAGGCTTCATTACTCTCTGATTAAAAAGTTGCCCACAGACGCACGCCGTGCATGGGGCCCAGGAAGAAGATTAGCCCACCAGGGAGAGAGAGAAATACAGAGAGAGAGAGAGAGAGAGAGAAAGAAAGAAAGAAAGGCAGAAAGAAAGACAGAAAGAAAGAAAGAAAGAAAGGAAAAAAGACAGAAAAAAGGGAAAGAAAGGGGGTTGGGCACTGTTGTGTGTCCCAACAGTCAAAAGGACGCAGCATATGATGTAATCATTTTTGTATGTAAATGTGCAGACATGTTTGTATGTGTGTGGGTGTTGAATCGGTGTCGAGGTTTCTTTTTTTTTTTTGCACAAGCTTCCCCACGCTAACTCGAAATGACACTAAATTAAATGAAAATCCTATTCATCAGATTGTCACTTATCACAATTGCGAAGAACACCCATCGATTATTCAGCTGCCCACCTTACACCGCCCCCTTCTCAAACACACACACACACACACACACACACACACACACACACTACAACCACACTACACACACTATGCACACACAGACACACTACACACCCTATATACACACACACACCCACGTGCACATACACACACACACACACACACAAACACACACACACACACACACACACACACACACACACACACACACCAATCCTCTCCACCACTGTGAGCCTCAGCATGGATCAATCAGCCATACGGATTGATCACCACATGAGACCCATTGTGCCGTCGGTCAATCCTGATGATTTTATTACTTGGCCTTGGCATAAATCCCTCCCCCGCGAGACACAAGGGCAATGCAATTATTTACAACACCGAGGATGCAGCGCTGAAGAGAAAATTTAATTCTGGACCTTTTTTGGTTCCTCTAGTGTTTTGTAATTATCCTGCTACCCCAAAAGTGTGAGCTGGAGTTGCTGACCTGGGACCAGTTGTAAGGGCAGCCAACACTGACTAATGCTGGCTAGATTTTAGATTGGAGTCAGCCATACTGTCAGGCCTGGGAACAGTCTGAGGTGTGTGCTGTGAGACGGTTTCGCGAACGAGTAGCGCTAGCAGTATCTGATTTAGTCATACTGTCAGACATCGAGTACAGGGAGAGCGGGAGGAGGACGAGAATGGCAGCGTGACAAAAGTTATTGATCTGCTGAATCACAGCTGAATGGCTGTCCAATAACTGCAAAATATGGGTTATTGACTCGTTTAAACACGATAAATGCTTGCTTTTGTGAGGTCTTGGTGAAAATTGCCACACATACACACTAACACACACATACACACACACACACACACACACATATATACACACAGACACATTCACATTAAGGAAAATTGACATGGTAGTCAAAAGGACAGCAATTTGACATGCTCTACAACGTTTACTGGTTACAAGTGGCCATTTATTCTTCAGCACAAGGCAGTGCTGCTCCTGGCTTATGCATGAGGCGATGAAGCAAATGAGGATTTAACGACATGAATGTTCAGCTGCGCATGAAAATGTATGAGAATCAATGTTATCGACTACTGGAAGAAAAAAAAAAAAAGGAAAAGTCCATGTCTGTTTCACCTCTACCCACAGCCCTTGTAGGGTCATCCTGTCGAATAAGAATGAGCACACAGTACCTATCTAAAAGTAAAAAATAAGTCGAAAGTGAATAGGTAAGTAAATAAACACATCCTGCATCAGGAAATGTGTGCTGCTACCCCTCAGGTAGACACTTTAGGACACCAAACTGCAGATTAAATAAATACAAAAACAACTTTATACCAGCTGCCATAAAGATGTTTAACAACAGATAGCAGGCTATCTTGCCTAAAATATGTTATGCAGTGCACAGTTCTGACTGAGTTGTCTGTTGGTGTTACTTACGGCGCTGTATGTTTTACTGTTGGTTTTTATTTCTGTTTTTACTTTT